>LUCM01006386.1:0-16461 GCA_008360955.1 Fasciolopsis buskii
CCCATGTTCTGCTCATGTCAAATTTCAGCTCCGACCTTCTGGGGATTATTGGGCTGCTGCTCCTGATTTTGCAGGCGTTGGCGTGGGTACCGGTTAGGGAGCTGAGGCTGCATTATTTGACTGCATCGTAGTCGACAGCTGGCGAAATTCAGTGAGACTTGGAGATCGTTGCAGAGTAAATAACCGTAGACATGACAAAAGCAAAGTTTCAGTCGTCTCAGGAAACGCGCCACCCGATTGCAGCTTAGATGCCATCAAAGAAAATTTTTGTCAAGGGCTGCATGACCCTATATTTATGACAAAGAGAGGTGACGTTTTAATTTCGGTGTCAGACAAGAATATTAGAGTAAATCGGCAGCCTTCCAATGAGGCCCAAGCCAGAGGTTCTTTTGGCATCGATAACTGTAGGTCTGGAAACGGAGAAAGGTTGTTGGCTTTGTGCTTAAACCATCAATTGTTTCTCGCGGGTGCGAGCTTCAGATTTACTAACTCCACCTGGATTCCGCCCCTTTCAGTCAACGGTGGATCCGAATCGGCAATTTGAATATTAGCTATAAATATTTTGGCTATCTTCAAGACTGCCGGTTGTCCTGGAGCAATCACAGCGATAACAACCACGCAATGATGTGCACTGAGTTATCCATGTGCTTTCCTGTGCAATCAGAACCAAAGCCAAAACCTTGGTTGAATGACGACAACCCATCTGGTCCTAACCGCCTATCGGTATTTTGAAATGCACTGATAAAATACTCGAGTTGCTCCTATCCCAAACCGTCAACGGACGCTATGGCCTTTCAAGAACGCCTAGCATTCTGCTGGACTGATAAGTTTTGGCTTTACTGTTTGCGTCATGAGGCCGTTCTAAGTGTCTGCGATATCTTGACGCACGCCATTATCTCCTGGCTAGCAGCGAGCGCAGTAAAGCACGGCTCTTAATAAGAAGTTAGCCCAATTGAAGCGTGCGCAGGAATTGCAATATCTGGTGGTCTCAACGAGCTTTAGAGGAAGAACATGTTGATACCACGAAAAACTTTGCGAGCTGCCTCAACTCCTCCGAGCTAGCGGTAAAAATATTATTCGTGAGCGAATAGATTTGAAGTTGACCGTTTGTCTATCCACAAATTGAAGTGCCATCTTTACGCCAGATGGAGCGATTTCGAGCCAGTTTAACTGGACTTCAGTGCATGCTCTTCATAGATCTATTCCGGCGAATGCCCGCGTCCTGTTGCAACACCATCAACTAAAATGAAGATTCTGAGGGAAATCCGGTGCTTGAGACACCCTAATTCCCCGGGGGCTAGATGGGCTTTCCAATGCCCTATTTATATTTGGCAGAATGGAACTGTTAAGGGAAGTTTAGGGCTTGTTCTCACAAATCTGGCATTCCGAGGATCTCCCTTTCTCGTGAAAACGGAGCCGATTGTTGTCGCCATCTTCATAAAAAACTTGCGCAGTTATGGCGCTGACCACATCATCCAAGCTGTTTGCGTTCCTGTCATCGTAGGTTGTACAACGTGCGTGAATAGAGTGATTATAAGGAACATGCTGGGTTTTGCGCTGGCGTTTGAGGCGTCAGTCGATATTTTACTCTAAGACAGCTGTTCCAGCACGGCTCTGCCTTGCAAAGACCAGCGGCTATGGTATTCTTGGACATTCTTGCAGCCTTTAGCTCTGCTGATGGGCATGCACTGTGGTGACATTCACTGAGGAGTGGAAGGCACCTGAGAATTACATATCGGTCCTCAAAGAGTTGTACCTTCGTTCTTCAGATCTGGTAGGGTTTAATGGCTACTTTTTGCTACACTTAGTTGATTCAGGTGAAGTACGGCAAGGCAGCCCTATACATTCAACCCTTTTCAAATTTGCCATGGAGGGTATTCTAGGGATCGCTTTATCCAGTCTTTTGGACAGTGGATTTGAACTACACTAGGGAAACAAACTTCTGACCTACAGCATGCCGGTGATATTTCTTTGATGAGTCACGATGCACAGGTGATTCAATGCGCTGCATCACTTGGCGAATAAGTTATCGAAATATGATGCTATCTGCGCCTTCAAAATGCGAGGTACTTGGTCAGGACAGGCAGAAGCCTGTGTTTGCACTCACTGCGTGTGGCGATTGCCTAGAGGTAATCACTAATTTCAAGTATATTAAAAGCTACATCACACCAAGCGGAGGTGATTGGGAGGATGTTCCACCAAAAAACTATGAAATTAGAGCAAGCTTCGCGAACCTGAGAAAATTGTTGTGCCTCCATCACATCTGACTTTCCTTCCAGGAGATGTTGCACATTCTTACAGTTCCGATTTGCAGTTACGAGACCTAGAAATTCGCGCTGAAGATGCCCGGCCACTTTCTGTGTTTGACCACCGAAATCTCCAGAGCATTTTTTCCGGTCTGGCAAGAACGTCGAGTTAGCAATAAGGAGATGTGTGTCAGGGTTTTGGGTGCAGACAATCGCCCTCTAATAGGAATAATCGCTCCAAGTCAACGTTCGCGGTTTTCAAACTTATGGCGTGTGCCTGCCATCATTTACCCTTTTGTGTTTGTTTTGCGCTTGTCGGGAAAGGTCGTGGCAATGGACGTGGTCATCACGCTGTGACTCGTCAGGGAGGTACGCAGAGGTGGGTCTTGGTTTTAGCCTCGGTTATTGATTCTGGCCTGCTCGCTTGGGGCCCAAGAGAGGAGAATTGTCATCGTTTGGAAAATGCGGTGTGATATGCCTCGGAAGTGAACTGAGTTGGACGAAAAGCGTATGTTCTGTTTTTGTAACTCATCCACCTTAAACGTGTAAATGTCGTAGAAGGAAGCAACAACTCAGCGCTTTACAGTTTGTTGCTTGGACGCAGGATAGGCCATGAAAGCTCAGCGTTAGATGTCCCAATTAAGGCCAAACAAATGACTGCACTAACAAGTATTTTTGGATTTCATTCAATAATGCTGGTTACCTAAACCTTTTCGAACCTTCTTGATGCAGAAATGCTACCCAAGTTGGTCGCCACAGATGCACTGCCGTTTTTCTTTGAGACTTGTAATTTCTGGCGCTTCACTGTCGGAGTAAACCGGTCTCAATAGGTGCAAGTTCCGAAGGCTTTGAATACGCCAGCCTGGTCAGGGTGGATTTTTCAGATTCCGAGCTGGCTACTAGCCCTGCAGGCCTGTCGAACAGCTCCCCAGTGGTCAGCATCTCACGAAGCTTCCGTTTATATGCTCCCTTCCCCTGAGGGGGATTTTCTCACTAAGTTGGCAGAAAGCAAGCAAATAACTGGCTTCTCCATTGCATTGACATGACATGAATAATCAGACTAGGTGGTTTGTTAAACCTTGATTCTAAACATACCTTTGACAGCATGCAACGAACGCGACTGTACGCTCGCCATCGTCCGCGGTGACGAGGTGCACCTGGCATCCAGTATGTCTGGCTCCATCAGAGGGACGCATGAACTAAACAATCAGTCACCGGCCCCCAAGCTGGTAACATGACACACAGATCGTCCTGTCGCCTTCTGGGCTGGGCTGCTCGGTCAAGGGCTTGAGTCCTGTAAAGAGACACTCTCCCTCCGCTTAGGCAATTCCGCAGGGGGCTCCTGGTTTGGGTTGGACAATTGTTGATGCGGAGATGTAGAACTGAATATCTGGCATATGCTGTGAACTTAAATTGCTTTTCTCCTTTTTCGCTTTTTGCTCTTGTCCTTCGCCATGGGTCATATGACGCTTGTAATGGTCAAGGTGTGCACAAGTACGCCTTTAGAAAATGACCCTATGCAGTCGACAGGCGTGAAAAGTATTACCTCTGATCTTGTGTTCTGGTACAAAACTCAGTGTCGGAACACGTTGTCGTACGGTGAAGTGAGGGGGAACAAGGGTTATCCGTTAGATTTCATTCACGATGCTGCCACACGTTTCAGGCTAGCAACAGTGGACCAGAGAGAAATATTGAAAGCTGTACAAACATACATGCCAAAAATTTGCCCACAACCAGTAACGTTGCTTAAGACATCTTGCAGAGGCCTGATTGCCAGACTCTCCAACGGAGCGCATTTTCCTGTGGGGATGAAAACCGCCACCACAAAGCAATTTCCTGAGAAGGACAAATCCCTGGGTGCCGTGAAAATGCAGCTCAAGTTTGACGGT
This sequence comes from Fasciolopsis buskii, assembly GCA_008360955.1. Classification (NCBI taxonomy): domain Eukaryota; kingdom Metazoa; phylum Platyhelminthes; class Trematoda; order Plagiorchiida; family Fasciolidae; genus Fasciolopsis; species Fasciolopsis buskii. The sequence continues at coordinate 4,136 of LUCM01006386.1, forward strand.
ACGACGGTTTACCTTTCATCAAATATGCAGCGGTTACTCTTATTTAGGAATGTCGCAGAGCCTTGCTCAACAGCAGTGTTTCCCGCTGGAGGAATGGCCAACTGACTCCAGTTTCCGTTCTTCTGAACGACTGCAAACATGAACAAAATAAGACAACAAAACGTAACACAGGTTAGCAACAAATTCGTGGCACCTACTCATTGCATAATTTGATACACCTTCACGGGCTTTTATTTATAGACCGGATTACGTTCACCTTAACCGCTGCATTCGCTACTAATCATTGCCATAAATCTTATTTCACTGGCTAATTTTAAAACAATTTAAATATGATAGGAATTTCCTACTTTGCAGCAAGTTAGCGACAGTTTCAAGTTGAATTCCGGGCTCAATCACCAAGTTTTTGTGGGGCCAGGGATTTTAGTATCGCCGGACGCAGAACTCATGCTGCAGCCATTGGAATAAAGCTAGCGCTGTGGTACAACTGTTCAGAAACCGGCTGAAAAATGGGTGCTTCCAAACACCGGTTCGTGGAAGCTACCATTTGTAGATGGATTCCGTAACTTTCTTTATATGTCTGCCGGATTTCGCGAAGTCGGTAACGGTGTCCCGGGAACGGCCCTTGTTGGACAGTGATAGGATCATCGAACACTGGCTCGCAGGCTCCATAGGTATGGACACGGAGTACGCCGGTACACTCACTGCCAACTGATTTATTTTCATTCATTTTTACGAATCACAAATATGAACGCAGTTGTTCAAGTTGCGTAATTTTTTTACTCACTGGACCCATCACCTCTGATTTCCCGTCGCTCTTATTGCTTATGTGAATTAAAAATACTAGAGCATGGGGCCAATCACATAATTTCTAGCGATTATGCGTCACACGCAATGAAGCAACCTTTGAAAACGATGCATGATTTAGCCGTTTCAACTGATGACATTTGGCTTTATTCATTTTCGGGCAACGCAGAGCAGCAAAGTAAATTTTCGTAATGAAAGCAGAACGAGACATTACTTTACATAACTGAGACCGCGGTCATTCTTAATAAAATATGTATGTACGCTTGTTTTATGTTTCTTCACTCTGGTCCGAGTTCGAAACTATGGGTAAGTGTCCCTATTTTGATTATATGAGAACCTACAATGTTTATATTTTGTCCTAATGTTGCGAGTTTTTTTAAATTTGCGCGACATTTCGGGAAACCAGTCACGTGTGGTTGTTTTTACAATCTACCAGCAAGTAGATACACCGATCGAGATGTTACCCTAAAAGTGTTACTCAGATTTATAACAGTTTTGAGGCATTCGTTGCAGAAAGTCGCTCTTCGGGCGAGAGCTTCTACCATGCAAATGTGCGGTTGTTAATTCTGTATCATAGCCATTAGGGTCATTGCAAATGATCTGTAATAGGAGAGGCAAAGGGTATGGACGCAGCGAAACAAATGTGATGTTTCCTTTGCCCATGGTTTGCTCACCCGTTGCCGCATGGGAGCCCGCTGGGAAGTCTTCCGTATGCAACGCCCGCAGCTTATTTTGTAGGGAACTTTTCCTGCTGCTGCCAGTTTTGGTCCGAATCAGGGCTGGACTATTCCCCATTGCTGTTCTCGTACGTTCTTACTCAGATACCATCAAAATCTCATCGTGCACGCCTCCGCCGACTGAAGCAACTTTTTGCCCTCGATCAGTCTTTTAACCTGTCTTATTCATTGTGCAAATAGGGGCTGCTTAGTCCGTAACCCGGAGACGCCAGTCATTAACGGGTGTTGTATACATCATGCCCACATTGACGACCTCAGCTCTGTTATCCAGCTGGCGTCCCCAGCCGATCCTTCGGTGAGGTTCTACCTGCGTCTTTCTAGAGATCCCAAGACTGTCGCTTTTGATATGGCTAGCGTTGCTATAGCTCCGGATGTGGCAGCTGATATGGCACTACTTGATTGGATTTCGGCTGTGCTTAGTAAGAACCTGAGGTTTATGCAAACTAAACAACCTTCGTTTGCCAGACGCTTATTATTTGTTGTTACAGCAAACACGTCAACCGATTTTAACCTGTACGTAGTCACACACTTTTGTCATATGGTGCACGCTCACTTACGCGTGTTAGGGTGGGTAAAATCGTTATTTCAGCAGAAGCCGGAAGGCTTCAGTAGGTCGGCTGTCCCCGGATAAAGGGCATCCAGGAGATCTTTTATAAATTCCTGCAGTTCAGGAGACGGGAAACGGTTGTTAGCCTTGCGTTTAGCTCAACACTTGCATTTTATATTACCTGCTTCAGCCGTTCCAGCTACCGATAGCCAACCTGGGATTCGTACTCTTACAGCCGCAAATCAGGCGAGTCGCCATTAGCTGCGCAGGTTTGTCCTTTTAACAGGAATGCCGTTTGCACTGCAAAAATGTTCGGCCAAACATTGCGGTGCCGGAAAAAAAATAAGAACAGTAGAACAAATGTGGGGAAATTTTATTCAATCATGAGTTTGCTTTGGGTTTGTCCGAGAAGTTCTATGAGGCTGGCGGCTTGCCTGCGCGCAGTCAGTAGCAACGGTCATACGCTGGGCGGAGAACCTTTAGCCATAGTTTATCTGGCTTTCTGTGTCATCTCCTTCAGAATTATTTCCGGTCACCGGTTATTGCCTGTTACCACAGATCTGCTTACTAAAATGGAGAACGTCAAGAAAGTCAGATCCCTGGGAAGTCATGTACTGCAGATGGTGTTTTCTTAGCTGTCTTAGGGAGGGATGAATGGAACTGGTCGGAAAATTTCAAACATTGTGCTGAAAGATCTGGTACTAAGACGTCACCTCAACCGGTAATTGCTTGTTCACTTCATCTTCCAAAAGTTTTGCTGATGGACTGCGCTAACCATAAAGGTACTGGCCCAATTCAATTAACGTCAAAGCCGCTTGCGTCCATCATTCTTTGTAATTTCTGCGGCGGGCTCGAACGGCCGGTTTTTCCGCTGATCCTGGGTGTGTTGATCAAATCATTACTCTCTGACAGCTAATTTGTACAAAAATGCTGCGCCTTATCCATCGCTCAGTCATATTCGTTTTAGCCCGAAGCCTACGTCACAGCAACCGTTGCTGTTGAATTCACCTTTAATGTATTGTGGATTACTTTTATTCTCAGGTGCATGCAACAGGTATCGGTTGCTAAAATGAAAACCGATTCACTGCTGTAAAGGTTTTTTCTCAAATGAAGGGAATTAAATATCATCAACTGCTGGCTGCACCCATAAATCCAAAATCAGACGGGCTGGCAAATCATTTTTATGCTCTGAATAATTGTTTAGCCCATCGGAGCTTTAAAAACCGAAGCCTAGCGTAGATGTCGTGTTTCTGCAGTACGGGAGTGCAACTCATGGCACGGCACAAGTCTGGCTCACGCTTTCAACCCCAAAATTTTCGGTCAAATCCGAGGCGCCTAGAATCCGCAAGTGCAGTCTATCAACCTGGCATTGACTGGTTGTCCGCCCCCCGGGTGTTTCTGGGACCTGCTGGCAATCAGACGCCTAGGAATTTGGACAAGGACAATGGGGCAGTGCTCCGGAGACTTATTGACCAAATTCAGTATCGTGTGTCTGATACTATTATCAACACGGAGATTACTGCAAGCTTCAAACCCGTTGATTCTGAATGTGATGTACATGATCAAGTGTTGCATGAAAACTCCTAACGCACAGCATTGCAGTCACACAGAGGCTGCGCCTGTGGTGGCTGTGATGACTATTCATGAACTTATTATTTATGTTCTTCAACAGTATGTTTCCACTTGCCGCATGGTATGGATTGTTGACCTTAAACCTTGAGGCCATGGCAGTTCCAGCTGTGTTCTGACTGGCAATTAAAAGACTATATCTCGAATTTCTTTGGATTTCTTCATTAGTCCCGTCAGGTTAACAGGAGCATAACCAGGACCCATTAGTTTGCCAATTGCGAACTTTAGCCAGATTGTGTTAGCCTACCCACGTACCGGCACTTGTGTGTGACTCCTGAAGGACATAAATGACCTTGGGAACGATAACTACCGACATACGTTTAGCAAACGTAAAGTATTCAAATATGAGGAGATTCAGATTCGAAACTGAATGGCAAGAAATGCGTGCGTTTAAGAAAGGTCATCTTACTGGGGTACACAGGTTCCCTCGAATGAATACACAGCAGTTTGGGAGATGCGAGAAAGCTAGAGCCTAGCGCCTCCAAAAATGACACTGAAGATCCTGGTGCCATTAACCTTGCGTCGTAAGTTCTGTTGAGATTATTTGCTTAGAAAATCCATTCACATCCCCTACGTTTAGCACATAAACACTTTAGTCTAATTTAATCTGTCATACTGGCTCCTCTTCAATTGGTAGGACTCACAATTACGACACCCCTCCTAAAGGGGAAGGAGAGACACCCTCCACAAAAAGTACTTCTCACGAGCCGTCTTCGTGAATCTGATGCAAACCGAAGATATTAGGGTTAAGGTGGAAATTGCTGAAATTTCGGAGACACTTTGTTTTCTAAAAATGAGGTTTACACCATGAAAAAATCATTTGTGATGCACTCACCGACAGCAAAGGGAGCAAAATAGGACTGTAGAAGAGCGAAACAGCAAACAAACGATGATATTAAGGTGTTGTATGACACAGAAGCACCAAACGGGTAATCTTCTGGGGTAAATGCAGTCTCTCGGCTCATCCTCAAGATATACATGTACGAGAACTTGGTCACGTCGACCTGCGTTTCCCCACCAGAAGCAAATGCACACGATTGGCGAGAAGACGCATAAACCCTGTAAATGGAACATATCGGAGATGAACGGCAAAATGCTAGAGAGATAAATAAAAGAGCAAGAGGGAACGAGAACGGACAGATCGTTCTATCCCCGACTGAATAAAGCAAAGTCTAAACCAGTGGTATACAAAAACGGAGACCGTAACTTGAATGTCCTCCTCTTTGCTGTGATAACTCGTGTTGAAGATGTAACGTCTCAAACTCCAGCGACAGAGGAAATAAGAAACACCTCCCCGTTTGTAGTCATCTCACCTGGTAGGAGACACAGAAAAAGAAAAGCTTGTCGAAAATGTGCTATGCATGACAAGCAAAACAAGCTCCAATAACAGCGGCACAGCCACGCAAGAATCCAATCGAATGTTAGCCCCAATGGAGTGCTCCGGCTAGTAACATAGCTACCACGGGCAAAAAAGGCTCCTCGGATCTGAAGTCTGAAGGTGGCAAACGAACAAGGTAGGAAGCAATTGCGAGAAGCCACCCTCTTTTCAGAAGGCAGTGGGGATGGACCGTCCGCTTGGACAGCCCCCACCTAGGATGGAAGACCCAATCTCCTTCAAACTTCCGACCTTCCTCTCCGCCCAAGATCTCTCGCCTTACCACAACTCCCGCCTCACCCAATTCCACGAGCCCATCCAAATCTTTTGCCTTTCCCCCACTGATACCAACGAACCAACGACGTTGGAAATTTCGCACCGTATTGCTTTACACTTCTACCCGCCAATAACTCAGGCCTGTCACCAAACTCCCGGGAATGCAGTAGTCAGTTTTTGGTGGCACTTTCCACATCAAGGCGCCCACAACAACTTTGATTACCGAGATAGTGATCAATTAGAGATCCGAATCCCTAGGTGAGCCTCCATCAGACAGGATTATGGAACGGGGCTTTCTGAAGGTTTGGCGTCTTTTGTGGTAACTGACCCCTGATCAAAAAACGATCAAAGTACCCTCAACACTGTCAGTAGTTTACCATTAGGCTTCACCCTAGGATGGGAACCCCTGCTAAGATTATTCTACCACCCTCCACCCTGCAACAAGTCGCACAGCAGTGCCCTCAACACACACCTAGCACAACTGAAGATTCTCACCAATTTCATCAATCTTTTAATTACGAGGGACTTTAACTCACTGAGCCTTGGTTGCTCAAGGTCCGGCGCAAATGACCCTGCATTCACAAAACGCCCCATAAATGTTCTCTGGGACTCTTGGACGCAAAAGTTAGTGTCCAAATAGATACTGGAGGGGCGACATCCCCCCGTCTTCTGCCAGGTAATCACCGGTGGAAACCATCAAGTCGGCTTGGTCGGCAATCAACCACTATTTGGCAAAAGTGACCACATCCTTCTGCTAGTTAAACTCAATGCCAAGTGACCAGCCAATTTCACAGATTCAAGAGTCGCTGGATCCTTTAAACGGGTCAACTTGGATTTTATGAACCCATTTCTTCATTTCGAACTGAGCTTGATAGAGCGTGGACTCACTGTGAATATTATGGCTAAAAAGCTCGAAGAACTCTCACAAGGAGCAGGTAGCCGATCCATCTATAGAATCAGAGCCTCGTGAAATGGGCAAAAACCCTTTACCAGACTTATTGGGCGTCTCTTGGGGGGAAGATTTCGCCTGTTTGCTAAATATTACTCAACAAGGCTTAAAAATATGCCCAAGAATTGCCAATTATTCGTAAGTTATGTAGGTCCAAAACTGAACTACATAGATTGAACGCGTAACAGGCCATTCTCATCCCAGCCCGATCCAACAAGGCTTTTTTCAATATATGAGGCGTATAAATGACATAGCACCCATCTTGCCAGCCCATTAAAATAAAGAAGGTACACCCATCAATCCCCACCCTACTGTAGCGTGCGCCTTCATCCCACAAGTTCGCAACCCTTTCAAATCTGACCGGATAAATAGCCATCCCCACACGTGCCCTGGGCCCGTAGCAGCCACACTAAGTCACACGCGTGCTTATGAGTAGAGTATCCAGTGGCATCCAAAGTCTAATCCATTATTGTTTTGAAGGCTCTGAATTAGTCCATTTCCACAGCCGAAAGACACGGTGGGTACCAAAAGGACTCTGTACACTTCCCTCTCCCAAAATGTGCCAAAATTGTTATTTTTCCCAAATGCTCGAAAATAGCGGTAGAAGTAGGAACTGTTTCTTTACAACCAGCGCCACTAACTGCGGGAATGCCATAGGGCTCGGTGCCGGATCCTCTCCTCCATCTAGTTATGGTAAAAGTAATAATGTATATCTCCCAATTTGCAAGAGACATCCGCAAGGCAAGATCAAATTTGTACAGGGCTGATGACGCGCATAACAGAAATCAAGAAGGATAAGTGGATGAGAGCAACTTTGAAATACATGTGAATTATACTGGACGGTATAATCAAATCCTAAAAAATACAATTATACCCGTAAAGAAGCAAAACTGAAAGGGCATTTCACAAGAACAATCACAGTATCTTGGGATCGTCCGTGAGCAGCACACTACGACTCATTTGCTGTTTAATTGTCTTAAATGGGTGTATCGCTGGCGCAAAGCGTGAACACAGCTCACTGGCTGATGTAGAAATATGGTGGAGTCCCTAAACACTAACAGCATCTCGTAACGCACGGAAACCTCGAGTTTAAGAGTTGAAGAGCAGTAGGAGCACCATAATTGGATAAAGGTTAGTCAAAACCGTGCGGAATGTCATGCAAAGTGGATAAGATGATCGCATTTAACAAAAATATAGGGTCTATAGAATGCTGAAGAAGGCGCAGGAACAAAGTCGAAGATATGCCAAACTATTTGCGACGCGAGGGTTTATAAGGCATTTCACACACAGAACATGAAACTACTAAGGCTGGTGACTGCATTCGTATGTTCCTGGCGGTAAGATGGACTGAAAGATGCGATGGCGAATAAGTTTGTGTAAGAAGTAAAAGCAGTTCTAGCCACGAATGTCTTCTACGCTATCATTGTTTTGTTCTAGTTTTCGATTTTATTCGTCAGAACGGGTTGGAAGTTTGGGAGCGTGGAACAGGCCATTCCAGTGGCAGTAACAAATAGTAATAAGGGTACATATTTCATGGTATGTTGAAATTTTGTTGAGCCCACTTCGGGAATGGCTCAAAGGTTAGTCGCCTATGAAAATGGTGACGAGGGTACATCCACCCGAAAGGGTAGAAGAGGTCTAAGCGTGAGAAAAAGTGAGGTGCCGAAAGCTGAAGCTGAATTCCGAAAATTCCAGGTGGTGAACGCAGTGAGAAATCGGTCATGAAATCTAATTTTAACCCCTGTTCCTGGGCCTCATCCGATCCAATGTTACCTTATGCCAGGTTAGTTAAGGGCGGAACATCTAGCATCTTTGTCGGCTGGACGTCAAACCGGGCTAAATTTGGGCATGGCCAAAGGGAACTAGGGAGTTTGTTCCACTGCCCCTCCCTCGAACCCTCCAGTCAGCATCGCCGTGCATGCGGATGACTTAACTCTATGAAGCCCCAGTCAGGAACTTTTGCAATCAACCGATGACAATACCAAGCGATGGTCTGAAGGTTGAGGCGTTTCCATTAACAACGATAAATACGCCGGCATGGCCGTAGGCAAAACAAATCAACACAGATTCCCTATCGGATGAGCTGCTACCTTGGATAGGGCAGATTGTTGCAAATTATCATGTTTCTGGCCAGACAGTAACTTCTCTCTCCAGTCAGCATTAAGTTGTCACTAGGGCGGTGTTTTGCACACTAAACATGATCTGTGGGTATTTTGACCTTGCATCAATTTACAACTACTTCGAGATCTACGAAGCCATTCTGCGGCGCTCCTAGAATACGGGAGTCAAATCGTGCACAGTGGTCCCTTTATAGATCAGGAAGTACTCCAGAGGGTTTAGAGGTCCCCCAGAATCGTCTCATGATTTAACCCACCCACCTCTTGAAATTCATTCACATCCTCCTCAACCCGAGGCTCAGCCGCGTTGATCTGTTTCCGATGAATTTTTTATGTCGGGCTATCTAGAAAAATATTGTGGCCTTCAGCCTTCTCCATCACTGAGGGAACACTCCAAAATATTTTCAAAAAAAGACTCCGAAATACCTGGGAGCCATTTTCTTCACCTGTAAGGTAGCATTAATACAGGACTACCTCTTGAAGAGATCCGTATCGCCATCTGGAAACTCTTTTTTAATAACTAGACATCCATCGGAAACAAACGGAAGAATTTCCCCGCTTAACCTGTGCCATACCAGGAGAGAGAAGTTATACTCCCCTCTAATTGGCTCTGAGCCGTTTATTTAGTTTCCCACCGTCAATAATGCGGCTCTACCTAGCTGCCACGAAGTGGATGCTGCCCCCTCTCCAGTTTATTATTTTTATCTCGATTCTCTCATAGTCGGACTAGAAGAGCTTACAAACCAGGGGTAAATGGCTTACTAGTCCTGAACCTGCGTACTTCTTTAAGATTCCAGGTTCATTAATCTGTACGACTTCTACCGTTTCTTGGGACTAGCTTCCTACTTCCGACGATTTGTCCTCCCGTATTTGTCGGCGGATTGCTGCCGAATAAATTTGCAGGCCGGTTGTAGGAAGCAGTTAGAAATGGGAGTAAATTAAGCCGGGCGGCACAAACAGATGAAGCCTCCATTAGTTGAAAGAGGCTGTTTGCAAGGCGTCTATTCTGCCCCCACCTGAAGCATCAAAGAATGCAGGCATACTTGTAATGGACACATAATAGTGTCAAGACGATTGGGGCGGTACTCCAGCAGAAGACAGAAGACAACCGGTATTACGTGATAGGTTATAGGAGCCACATACTAAATCAAAGAGGGAGGAATTATTGTCCAACACGCAAGGAAGTTTTGGAAGTCGTTAACTTTGTGAATCACTTCTAGCAACATCTATTAAAATGGCAGTTTCCATTAGGAACAGAATACGCACCGCTACAGTGCCTAAGATATCTCCCGAAGTGCAGAGGGCATGGCGGCAGGAGAATTTTCAAGATTATGATTTTGAGTAACCGAATCGGCTGCAGATGGACAAAGCAAACATCGTTGAGTAATCTTGAATCGCAGCCAGAGACCACGGATGGGTGCCCCACGAGTAATGTCCTTAAGACTACTGCCGGACATTGACAGCCAATTTCTGGAGATCTGAGAAACGACCCCAGTATGGAGGCCTTATATCAACACATACAGGCAATGGGCTGAGGCTCAATGGAACGATGAGTTAGCAGGTTGTAGTTAGGAGACGTTACTTTTGCGCACTTTGGGATCAACAAAACATGAATGAAAGTGTAATGAGCTTCCAATAAAGATCCCAGTGAACCGACGGGTCATAATGCCACAAGTCAAGGAGACGGATTAATAGTGCACTTACTTGCGAATTTGGGCCATCCAAGACAAAAACGGTGAATCAAGCTGCCAGAAAGCCTTTTTGGTGGACTCATCATAGGCGGTACTTCCGTAATGTGTTTGGCCTGGACGCTGTGCGCTCAAATAGAAGGGCCCAGATGAGCAAACCAGACACCGAAGCAAGGGCCCTTCAAATACTACGGACCGATGCCAAAAGAAACGAAAATAATATTTTAAAAGAAGTCCTGAAGGTCAACCCGAACGTGTCTTTTGCAGAATTTTGAAGCCGTGATTAATAAAGTCCTCCCAGTAGATAGAATAAAAAACTTGTCCAGATAACAAGATGCCAGCATCGTATTGTGCAAACTATGGTGCTGAGATAGCACCGATGGAACTATACACGAGAAGGTAAACCAAGGCAGAAAAGCGCCAGGTGGTTGAAATGATTCGAAGAGGATATTCTCAAAAGGTGCGGTACAAGCTTAAGCATCAAGATCTGCGAGATAAGGTAAATGTAGCTAATCAGGCGCCAAGTAATTGATTTCATGCGTCAAAACAGATGTCAAAAAGTTGTTGCTGAAAATAGTCGACTTTCTCCAAAAGATCAACAAGCCTACACTACCATCAACCAATAGATTGCACCCCAAGTATGTAGCTTAAAAAATACAGCGACAGAAGGTAAAATTTTGAAGGGATGTTAATCTAGGAATCCCATCTACTTATCAGAATCGAGGAGAAATGCACAACTATAATGGAATTGTGCAGTGGAAAGAATGAATAACACACTATTGAATCGGTTGAAAGTTCTACGTTAGTTCAAGGTACCCGATAGTGGAACGTGGAAGACGGAGTGATCATCCGCAAGCGAAGAGGGTAAAGGCTGCATTCCCCAAACACAAGCGAACATTCCTACGGACGGCATGACACAAGTAGTTCCAAATAAAATCCTGTGGGTTAAAGACTGGGTGCTGGAAATTAAACACATTTAACGCAGGTTTTCCAGATATCCCATGTTTACTTGCAATGAAAAACCGATTTTCCCAAAGCGAATCTCGTATTAAGTTGCTTGCCCTAAACATTCGTGACCATTTGTGCATCACACTTAGTTGGATCCGTACGATTGTAATACTGGCAACCCTGAAACTCGACCGGTAAAAGGAGAAAGCAGTCGGAAGCGGTAGCAGGTTGAGTACATTTTGACGGGAGCGTGCGAGCAAAGCATGCGTGAGTAACGCGCAAAGGAAGGGCCGCGCTTTGCGGTCAAGCTTTGGTTAAACAAGCTATCCAGAGGAACAAATCCGTGTTTCGCTACAGCAGACAGCGCGTGGCTTACACCAGGAATACTATGATAATAAACCTTTGAGGAGCAAAGAGCTCGCGGACAGACAGCTTGGTTGTGAGCGAAAGTTCCATTACAATTAATGCCCACAAAATTTTTCGGCAATGAAAAAAACCCTACGAGAAGCATGTGGTTAGCTCCAGTGCGGCGTGTTCTCTGAGAAAGGCCAACGACCCAACGGAACATACTGAAGCCAGAATTCATCGACAGCGATGACCCCATGCAGGCGTATTTGTCAAGGTACAAAGATGCGAAGTTCTTCCGGACGATAGAAAAGCAACTACATTGGGGAAAAAGTAGTCCTAAAAAATGAATCAGTGTAACAAAAGTAAGGTACGATCATTCTGATCTCGCAGTTGAAGTGGTCGTTATATTCTTCAACACTGCCTGTTAACGTCCGGAGATGAATACTTGTAAGCTCCCATAATAAATAAAGCCAGTGAGTTTTTCTACTAGGGCCTCTGGTTTGACTTGATCCATGATTGATTCATCCTTCTTTCTTTGACGGCTGACCAGTATACATGCGCTATAAACGTGGGATATGTTTGAAATGTTGGTGGATACCATGCAGGTTAACCCATGGTAATCGGTCTTATGGCTTGTATGTGAGAGTGATCGGAGCCGCCTTCTATCAAGTTTATCTTCCCCGTCGCAGATCATGTGAGTAATGCAACGACAGATCGCTGTCGTCCGGGTCTTACTGCACCTGGCCCATTGAAATCCTATGCGGATCTATGCAGCCCCAAGTTTCAGGTTCAAGGTTGTCCGTCTCCCCTACCCAGAGCAATTCACTCCTGCTTTAAACATTTCGCAATAAAACGTATAGATAAATATATATATCAGTTGAGTAAATAAATCGGTTCCCAAAAACACC
>LUCM01006386.1:21263-64332 GCA_008360955.1 Fasciolopsis buskii
TAAGCTTAATACTGCTGCAGAACATCGGATCCTCGGAAAAAAAGAAATCCAAGTCAGACGCAAAGTTGGAAGCCAAGGAATTTCACCGACAACATACCGATTTGGACGACCTTTTGACCGTTGAGGTTTCTTATGTTTTGTGCAAACCGAACCAATTTATTACTAGGAAAGTCACTGCAGAGTTGCACAATAAAATCTAGTCCCCTAAATTATTATTTCAATAGAAAAGTTACAAAGATTGATTTTGCGCTCTCTCACCTCTCTCAAAATCTCCGTGGTTCTTGTTCTTGGCGAAAACTACCCGTTCATAGTTCGAGAGTAATGAATAGTTCATACTGTGCACGATATGAGATTAATGACACCGCGCTCTTGGTAGATGCTGTGAATCGCCAACTTTTTGACTGCCGTGTGTACTCCTTGTCAAAGGAAATTTACAAACAAACGTGAGAAATACTACTCAGCTTGGTTGAATGGTTGACGAACTACATCTACGAATGACGTCATGCTATTAACATCATATCATTCACAAGAAAAAAGCCGATACATGGTGTATCGATTTTTCAATACACGGATCAAGTCGTCCCCTGTTGTCGTTTACAATTTTATAATGACATTTTGAGGCATGGGAGCAAGTGGCCTTCAAACAGGGAGAAACATTTCGAAGGAACACGCTAGTTAGTTGTACTTTAAATCCCTGTTAATTAGGAACCAAAGTTATTAGCGAGAGGGTTCAACGCTGTACATTGTTCATTTTACGAATTCCAAATTTCTAACGTATTTTGCGAATAGCTAACTGTATGAAAAGGTTTCGGGAAGGATATTGCTTCGGGGGTACTTGTGGTTTGACAAATAATTACGATTTTCGAATAGGGGCTACCTAAAACTTGGAAATAGTTTATACCGACCTCAGGTGTAACACCCCACGTTAGATGATAATTCATGCAGAATTTCGGCTTTAGTGGATCCTAGGCAAATTGTCGACCAATTTATCACTAAGCAGTTAAGCTCAGTTGTTCACTTTACACAACCATAAACCAGGAATTAATATGTCTTGATTTTGATAGCATTTTTAAGAACACAAAACCTAAGCTGAGTTACTGAACGGTGTGCTGAGATTTTTGGCTCTTGATTTATTTTGAAGATCCAGAAACTCTAACACGATGAAATTCGGTGGATCGTGTGAAACTAAGCACAACTAAAAGACAGGACAAAAGCGATTAAATACCGTGCGATAGACTGTATTAAGAGCAGGGGTGAGCTAGTAGACTTCGGCGACTGACTCATTCATCTAAAGCTTCAAAAACCGGCCATCCTAGATTAAGCAGGCGAAAATTTTGTGCAAGAGTTTTAGAAAGAGTCGCGAGATTGCTGAAGATTTCCAGAAAACCAGCCCAGGCAACATGGGTAGTCGTCTTTTAAGTTGATCATTCCTTCGTAAATATCTAATAAAAGTTTCACGAAACAAATAGATATTGACCAAGGGATCTTGCATATTTCAGTTACCAGGACGGATAAAAACATTCAAAACGCTCCCTATGTGACCTGAGTTTGTTTCATTGAAACGCCGCAATTTGGACGTATTGTAGTTATTTGTTTGACGTAATATGATACGCCTATTACATAGCCCTGATTTTCTGGCAGGATTCTTCATTTTGCAGGTTTTAATAAGGTTCAGTTCTGAATGTCATCCCATCACATTGTAATGTAGTCTGTAGAGTTTACAGTGTATCCTTATTCCAGCACACTGTTTTCTTTGTTTAAGTGTTGATACTACTAGATATGCTTTTTGAGAATCGGTTCACATTAATATTTCTGCTTCTCTACTTACCAGAGCGGTCGCGCAACTCCTTTGAGGATCACTGTCCCAGTACAAGCCACATAATGAGTTGGCCGTATGCAGCCATCTCCATTCCGGTTGTAAAAATGTTCACGCTGTCTGGCACGCTTGTTGGGCTTCGGGTTATGAGTTTTCTTTTCTTAAATACTGACCGCGTGTTTGCACCAACAAAAGCTACTATCTACATGGTAATGCATCATAGTTGTTACCGATTCACTGTGCTCGGCAGCTGTGTTGCGGAACACGTAATTTGCCTTGATAACGCACAAGAGAAAAACGGACGGTGACTTCTATTTGCGAAGACGAAATAGACACCACATAGATGATTTCGCTTTTAAGATGCTACCGATGGATATGATTGAAGCGTTTTCATCACATTGGCGGTGGCCAAACGGATAAGGTTGTGGCGTTTCGATCTGAAGGTCACGGGTTCGAATCCTCCCACAGCCGGTCAATTTCCCCACCTAACAGCCCTCTGCTGGCCGCAAACACCTTCCCTGAAAAATGCTGTACACTTCAATAGAGGAATAAGATAGATGAAAAAGATAAGTACACGTGGTATATAATGCTATATGATGGAGCTATTGTATATATATGGCTTAAATTTGGCAAACTAGATGAGAGTTTTCTTTCACTTCTGGCAGTGATGAGTTCACGAGCAAATGAAGAACGTTCCGAGATGCTCGTTTTGAATTGCCTAAAAAATGTAGGACATGCAGCAATGCAAAGCCATGGAATAAACAGGATTTGTTCTCTACACCGGGTATGTTGTTTTGCAAGAGGTACTTCGGGAAGACTACTTGAATTTCCTGCATTTTTCAGCTGCTGGTGACGTCGTTTAGAGAAAAAATTGTGGACGTCATTACTTCGACCATGTGGGTTGAGTGTGTAAGTTCATGGTAAACAAGTTCATCAAGCTGTCCGGTGACGGGGAATTTGTATTTATTGTTTAAAGCCTGGTTGCACATTTCAAATGATGTATTCATTCACGGTACGTTAAACCGATATCGGGCTTTTTCCTTCTAGTCGTACATACAGAGAATCCACAAATATGTGAGTAATCGGAACATGATTGCTGGACAAAAATGTATACTAACCAAACTCTGAAATATGATATGTTGTCCGGACCCGTTTGGTCGGCGACGGTTGGGTAACACTTTGGGTGCCATCACTTTCACGAACAGTTTCGCAATTTTGTAAAATTTTGCTGCAATCATTGTTGACGTTATCACCGAGACGGTTCACTAACATGCATGTACAGGGATGGAAAATTTCTTCCTTTAGCCGATAACGTCATTACACTAGAAAATCTGTTTGTTTCAGCAGTGATAACATCGAGACCGGTTTTATATATGACATGAGATGCAGTGCTTTGCTGATGTCGTACCGCAACGTGATGGTGTTATGCTTCATTGTTCACTATTCGTCTTCGTGACCAGTTAGTACTTTTCCTGTTTATAATCCCTTTTAGATGTTTCGCGTCATTTAGCTTCTCGAAGAAGATTCCGCTGCATGTGGGAATTACTTATGAATGAAGAGTGACGGTTACGTACTGTGGCCGACCTCCATCATGCCGCTTCTAAACTTTACCGGGAAAATGTACCGAATAAAAGTGCATCGAACCGTAGGTGTGGTAACTTCTACTGTGTTTTAACGGGTACTTCCAGATAACTGTAGTAAGGTCATGTTACTGCGAAGTATACTTAGATGATTCTCGGAACTACCTCCTCAGATTCCACACCAGTTTTAATTCTTTACGGCAAGCGGCTATCGTGCATTATTTTCATAGATGCAGTTGATAAGCCTCCAGAAAGCCTGCTATTTTCACACAATATGACAGTGGTCACTGCTTAGAAGACCTCCAGAATGCCACTCCAGACGTGTCTTCTGTGGGATTCTGAAGTCACGGTTAACAAAGTCCCCCCAGTAGATGGAATACAAAAGACTTTTCCAAGTAACCAGATGCCAGCAATGTGTGTTGCAAATCGTGGGGCTGAAATAACACCGATGGGATTATGCACTAGAAAGCAAACCACGGCAGAAAATCCCGAGTCCGTGGACGGTTTTGAAAGCGAATATTCTCAAAAAGTGCGGCACGAGCTGATGCACGCAGATCTCCTGCGCGATAAAATAAATGTGACCAATCAGGCGCCAAGTAATTGATTTCGTGCGTCACAACAAATTTCAGAGGAAATGATTTCCGAAAATATTCGATTTCCCCTCAAAAGATTGATGCCAATGCAATCACATTGTTCTTCAAACGTGACGGGTCTCTAACCTTCTTTCACATCCGCCGGAGTATGATGATGCTGTGTGTACCACAGTCACTGATGAAAGCACTAATTATTAAAGTCAACCGCCCAGTTTTTACCGCATAACTTGTTCCTGATAAAATAACAGCATGTTGCAGGTAAGCCCCTAGTTTTAAGCACTCTACAATGACATCATTAGGGGGTGGAAACCACAAATCTTCTAGGTGAGTAGTCTTTGTTTCCAGTGATATTATTGCTTCACAGTTGTTGTCGATGCCATGGCACACCTGGGACCAGAAGGCAAAGCGGTAAACTTGCCTCTGTCAATTGTGAACAAAGCTGAGATGAGAAGATAAACAGCAATCGGATACGTTCGTAGTAGAAACGTGGCAGAATGCAGCTGCTTTGGATTCTATACAAAAATCACCTCGTAAGCTATGGTGCCTCAAGCAACAGATTTCGGCACTGAGTCCAAACCAATCCGGTTAGGTAACCCCGTGGAAAACCCGACCGATTTCAGGAAGCAAACGAATGCCTTATCGACGAGAAATGTTATGAAAAAAATGATGACGAAACATGTTTAACTAGAAATTATCCGGAGGAACGTGCGTGATCGTTGCAACTTATGACAACCTCATTTCTTGGACAGATAAGCGCGAAAGGAGCACAAGGTAGAATTGCGATGACCGGGACGAAATTGTGACACCTAGTAATGGGAAACTGCGCCACTTCCCGTTGCTTTTTTTGCGTAGTTTGCCAGAACGATTAAAGAATTCCACCACACAAAACATACGAGCAAAAAATGTAGCGATATTTGCAGAGAAGCAGATATAGGCTACAAAAGACGCACAGGGTAACCTAATGTCCGCGTGTTAGTGCATGGAGATGAGCAGAAACATTCGCAACTTGCAGCAAGAAGATTGAATGTCCAAGTATTAGGCTCCATTCGACAAAAGAACGATGCCACTTTGTAATGGTTTAAAGCGCGACCTCTCAATAACCACAAACGATCAATTAAAAAAATATGGTAATCATCGCACAAAAAGCAAACGCAACATCGAGCGCCGCTTTATTTAGCCTCAGAACTAGATCTATAAGAACGCAAAAGTTAAGCATGAACTAATGTAGTTAAGAATTGTTGAGAAATAAATTTTTAGGATTTCACATTCATTGCTTTGGTCATTTTTTTGCCCGGAAAAGGGTAAATGTAACCATATAGCAAGTAATTCAAAGCTGGAGTCATCGCAGAACACAGCAAGCATAACGAGAGTGCTGTTCAGTCCGTGTTTAAATTATCCTCATCTTAAAATTACACGGGTTACTAATTGAAAGCCGTGATCTTGAGTCGCTTTTCACGGAACTAATGTTGGAATGGTTCAAATTTCAAAGTTGCTCCAAAACTGCTTTTGGCCATATGATTCTTCTGACAATACTACTGATTAGTGGTCAGTCATTCGCACTTTCTTCGTCGGCAATGGCAAATTTATCAATAGACGTCCTGGTGCGCATGGTGCAAACAAACCATGGAAATTAGTTTTTCTCCCGGCAACTTGACCAGCCGCATAAGTCACTAAGTGGTATGGCCGCTAGTCAACTTACATTCTGCGACTAAATCTTACCCATTATTAATGACCAAACATTCGAAAGGTAGTCGTCAATTTCGGCCGACGTTGCTGCAACGGCGTTATGTCCACCAAATATGGTACGCGGTAAGATTCAATTAAAGGTTAGTTTTACAATGGACAACAGGACAGTTTGGCGGTGCAGAACGGCCTGGCAAAATGTATGATGAGTCCAAAAACTAGTCTACATTTCTCATAATTCATAACAAAGTAATGCCACTTTTATAATTTGACGACTGAAAACCTTATATGTGATAACAGTGTTTCTTCTTGTAGTTCCAAATTTGATGTCATCATGGTCTTTGATGGGACAACGCAGAAGTCACGGTGGCATCTCAGACACGTAGTTATTGGCTGTTCTGGCCGTCTTCATAGGTCGGCGATTTATGACCACCGTTTGTTATGTGTGGGCCAACCAAAATTATGTGAGCAAACGTGAGTGAGGCACAATTTCAGCATTAGTCACGTGTGCTCTTTGCACAGTAAATTACTACTGATGATTTGACTGTGGGATGACAACAGCGATTCCACAGCCAGTCAGTCTCCGGCAGAAAACAGGAAAAGGGGGCAGATAATTGCGGTCTGTTTTTTGCTTTTTGATAGGCCTGTGCAAAATCTGCACTGTGTTGTGCTACCTGGGAATGCAGGCTTCGGCTAGTTTCTGAATCACCGGTTCACATCACTGTTTGCTCCTCAGAATACGGTCTTCTGATAAATACACCTGACTTTGTTTCCTTCGGGAAAAGAAGCACCAAACTACTGGCAATATATATATATATATTACAACACGCGCCCTAAGTATTCATATCAACCGTCCCATGGTTATTTGGAAACCATTTATTCGGTTTGCGCATCCACAATGCTTCGGCGTGATCGAATGATACAGCTGTAAATGTAAATTTAACGATTAAAAACTGATCTGTGCGCATGTGCACTCAAAATCTATGGACAATTGTGTTCTCACATGGGTTTTGCTACTGCCATCATGCGATAGACTTTGTGGCTGTTGAAAATTTGAAATTAACGCCGACTTCTCATCTTCTGAAAACCAATCCCGCTAGGCCGCATACGAGGTTTGACCAATCGCAATAACGAATGGATACAAATTGGCAGCAGACCCTCGACTGGCTCCGACTGTAGCTACAAAGAGAAACGGGAGACTCATTCGGTGTTTATTTGTGGCTCACTAGTTTATATCCAAAAAGGAGATGTCCTGATAGATGGAGTCCATTACGTCCAATGGCTTTCAAAGAATGTTTGGACGTCAGTACCGCTTATTCCCACGGTTTTCACTGGCTAACGCGAGGATGCGCCGGGTTTCATTGTAACTTTGGACGTGAGTTACGATCCCTGAAAAACAGACGGAGATCAACCGCATCGTACTCTGAAAACTAAAAACCCGTTACGACAAGAGTATTTGTTTATTGTGCCAGAAAAGACCGAAAATCGATATCTACTAATAACACTCGGTTCAAACGGTTATTCGGAGGAGGAACAAGTGGGGATTGGTGCCAATCTGGAATGAAAGGAAAGTGACACATTGATTCAAACCAAACAACCTCTCGGACAATGTACCAAACTCTTCACATTACCACGTAACCTGAACGTAATTTCACCCTAACAGCTCAGCTGGAATGTAAATTTTCTATCCACTGTGTACTACTGCACGTTCCGGAGTTTGGCTAACTTGATAACTTAATAAACATCGATCATTAATGGAACAGGGACTGCAGTGTGTGCAGGTCAGCTTGAAAGATGTTGACAGCAGGCAACACTCAGGAGTAGCAAAATCAAAACTGAAACAGGGGCACATCAACGAAAGTATGAAAATATCGATTAGCGCCGCGGTTATTAGCACAATTTGGTGAAAAACTTGTCCCCACTAGAAATTCGTATTTTCGGTATTATTAATGGATTACAATTATGTATTATTAGTCTCCAATTTGTGAAGCTAAAATGATCTTTTATAGAAATATCTAAAACCTAACTAGAGTCATTGATATTTTTGTTACACAGTGGTTTTACTCCAGAAGTAGTTCGTCAGCAATTAGTTGAAGTCTCACCTAATCTCCGACCAATTATTCCAGCACTATTCATGGTGACACTAGTGAGTAATCAACAGGCTCACACTCAGTCGGAGACGAAACAATGATGTGACAAGGTACATTTCAATTACATTCACCAATCAGTCGGTGAGTCCTTATTGCTAACGGCTCATTTAAATCGGTACACTTGTTAAGAATAACACCATTTTATTTCCCCACGATGTTGTTCCCATCAATGCTGTCCAACAATGAAATGAAAATATTCGTTTTCCGTCTTAATAACCGATTTCTGTTTGTGATCAGCCCAGTACTTATTATTTATGGTCTCCATATCTTTGCTTTTTTTCGTGAGGACAGAAATGTTCGGCCAAGCTTCAAGTAGCCATAATTGCGCTTTTTTGCGCGGAAACAGTTTATGTCAGTCGCAATTTCCTCTTGTCCCCCTGCGTTCCTGGTATCTGAAATCGGAATGGGGTATTCAGCCACTAGCGATAGCGCATAGATACACATTGTCAGCAGACACTGGAAAGGCTCCGACCCGATATACGCAACTCAGTGGGAAGCGCATAACACATGGGAGACACCTTCGGGATTTATTTGCAAGTGGTAAGTTTACATACAAAATGAGAAAAATCCCGATCATTTGAATATATTTTGGCCCAAGGGCATTATAGGCATACTTGAACTGTAAGACTGCTTGCCGCCACGATTCTCACGGGCTACAGCAAAACTGTACCGGATCGTATCCGTGGCTTGCAGTTAGATCCACCACACTCCCATTATTCGCATTTGATGAGGTGACATCCCTCCGATAGTGGCAATACTGTTAGACAACAGGCAATGATCCATTTGGACAAGCAAAGCACTAAGTGAAGCAGCTACGTTTTCGTCCGCCAGTGGAGTCAGACGATCGGTTGTAAGAAAACCCGCTTTGTTAGATAAATGTGAACGCTATGCTGGCCCAGTTATTGACTGCACCACTCATGCACGAGAGCAAACTTACTATTACGTCTAATAAAATGCTTGCACGACAGGGATTTCGACGAATAAAGGAGACAGTCGTTGAATCAGTATTGTACGAAACAATTCTACTATTGTATGACACAATATCAAACCCTGATGATCCCAAATTCATCTATCGTGACAATACTTCCATTAATCAGTGTTCCAATAACACTGTTGTCATCAGAAACCCTTCGCGAATTAGCAATGATGTCCTGGATCATAATTTACCCATTGGACGTTTTATAACTTAGCAATTCATTGTCTATTTGCTTTAGATATTTGGTTTTGAGGTGTACGCCATCGACAACACAAGCGGATAGTCAGTGATAACAGAAGTCCGTGGATAAGAACAATACCCAGGCGGTTAAGAAGGGCCATAATTCGCCGTCTGACTGACCCATCCTTGGAATAAAACTGCACAAGTTAGTCCACAAATTACTTCGAGATGCTCACATGCTTCGGCAAATTACGACAATGTATGACTACGTCAACATTTCCTGCAGTGGCTTACTGGAATTCATCCGTCAGGTGCGATGCGCCCCAAGGTAGGATTTGTAGAACAAACGAATTTCAGTTACCGTTTTAGCTAACTTTTCTGTAGGAAAAAGCCAGCATATATGACCTGCTCAGGTGACGATGAACAGTTGGCTAGGTGAGCGTGTCACGTGGTAGATATTGATCACTTATCTCAGCCATCACCTTTGAAGATTGTCTGTACTCGCTGCTGACGCGAATGAACGTGGACACCCGGAAACTCACAGCGATCGACTTACCGGTGCACCTTGAAATACGCCCATTTGTCATAGCAATGCTATCGTACTGTTCTTTGTTATGGTAAAAATCAGGTAGACATCTACAGTGACATCGGCCTTTCGGAGAAACTTGACCATTTTCAAACATCATTCTCTCCACGTTCGTTTTAGCAGAGGTTCTGTAGAGTTCCGCGCACGTCGCGCGGATTGCATTTGTCTCTGGGCCTCTTCTGTTTTGTTTCGTTTTCATATACATTGTCGTATCGATGCTATTTTGACACCAAGATTTAAACAATACATTTTTCGATGTTAGTCGTTGGCTCAAGTCATCTCCAGCTTGTCTACTGAAGCGGCTTTATCAACCGATAAGTTATTTTCGTGGGTAGCCTATTGAACGTTTTCTACACGATATTAATGGATGAATGCATCATCTGGCGTCTTTCCGTTTACCTACTTATCGTAAGTGAGACTAACAACAAGTACGTAATGATATAAATTGACGTGTGACTTAGTGTACTGCACAACAGCGATTCGAAATGGAGAAGTCTGAAAAATACTCCCACCGACGGGTACAGTAAGGAGGTCAGGTGGTAGAATCCTAATCGATCCGCATGTGAAGAAACGCGTTCAGCAGAACATTTAGTAGTTACGTAAAAATCTCTTGCTGAGTGAACGGTCGCCTTCATGAACAAGACTTAAATAGATGTCTGTCGGAAAGTAGAATGCCGTAGTGTGTATGGACCGTTTTAATGCTATCAACCGACCTACAAATTACAACGGTCAGTGTCTTCCATTTTAGTGTGGAGCCAATAATTTGCAACACGATGAATGATACTAGGGCAACGAGGATTTGCTTGAAAAATCTAATTTGTAGGTTTTTCTGAGTCAACTATATTTCTACACATGGCATCAATGTAACATCTTACTTGGTACATTTTAGTAGTAGGAGATTGAATGTATTCATGAAATAATTCATCATATGATATCATCGCCCAACTCACCATAAAGAAACCATGGAAGCACTGTACAGCTATCTCATCCTTGTTAGGAATCATCAGCAGTGCATATCCACCGCGCCCGAACTGGGAAGCGAACCCGGGACGAACGATTCTGAGTCGAACGCCTGCAGAGAAGTCATCTATCAGTAGGGGTCGATCGCTGTGAGCTAACGGAGAGTAACCGTGCAAATCAGTGACGGATAGGTGCAACATCATGTGGTGAAGTTCAACAAACCGTTCAGAGCCTGCCCGGTAGCGTTTTGGCTAAGGCGTTCGACTCAGAATCGTTCGTCCCGGGTTCGCGTCCCAGTTCGGGCGCGGTGGATATGCACTGCTGATGATTCCTAACAAGGATGAAACAGCTGTACGGTGCTTCCATGGTTTCTTTATGGTGAGTTGGGCGATGATATCACATGGTGAATTATTTCATGTAACATCTACTCTCAATGCAACCATTGTGCTAAAAAGCGAAGACAAATGAAAGACAGAAGGAACGCGCATGAATGACTAAACTTTTACCATCCATGGTACCTGGGAAAACATTACTGCAAAAGCTAGTGGGTGAAATGGTATACAAGAATATGGTGGCTTTTACTGGCTAAAGGTGGGAACTCTTCCAAAATACAGTTTTCGAGCAACATTTGCAGACGCTTTTCCAGCCCCTAAACAAAAGCAGTTATGGGGACAATTTTCCGCTGAATCCTCGTTGGATGTTGGCATCTTGTCGACGACAAGCAATCGTTGTTTGAAAATGGGCTATGCCGGTTAATAACAAGTTACCTTGTACTTCACTCCGCACAAATCCTAAGACGCTATTCTGCAAAGAAGTGAAGTGAATACATAAAAATACCCACCCGTGGAACCATCTCCAATGCCCGCTGAAGCTTGAAGATTAAACCACCAGTGAATGGTTTTTGTCGAGTAAATCCGTTAAGGATGACAAAACAAATCTTTACCATTTTTTCGTCTCGCCAATGAATGAGTCTATTGGTGTACTGATATATCATTCTAAAAATGTCTTTGTATTAGGTGCACATTTTTTGGCTGAAGACCGTATTTCGCACAGAACAACATTGGATAGTAGACCAAACTTGCATCCAGTATTCCCATTGGGTCAGTCATATTAACGCCTAATTACATATTTGTGCTAACAAACCCAACTGTTTAGAGTGCCACCGAAATCACGAAACTGTGGAACGTTTGAGATCAGTGTACACTGCAATTGTAGGATGTTAGACCTGATAACGACTTATTTTTTCTTCTGGCTGTTTTCGTTAACAAAACGACAGTTTCGGAAACTGCAGCCAAAGAAAGGTTGCCGAGTTTGGAAAATGACCGGTGGTTGCAGGATTCGAACCGGCGACTGTAATATCTAAATGTCACGAAACTATAGGCAGCCGCGTCATATAAAGATCACGAAGCTGATCAAGGTCAACGGGAATAAAATCACCTGTAAAAATTATGCGAATTATGAAATTATGAAATTTTAATCCTAAATTTAATCATTTGCTCGTAACCTGAAGCCAGCTGGAGAAAGCTGGCCAGTTTGATATAAGGAACGCAGCTGCTTGCGTGTTTGTTCGTTGAGCTGGGCAATTTGATTGCAAACGTTTCATCAACAGTCGGGGTGACATCGTCACTGCTATGATATTTTGGCGGGCGTCTGGTTGCCATTGTCCGCTTAAATGGGCCACCTAGTCCTTAGTCGGTGTTGACTGGCTATTCTGGGTGAAGTGGTACGGTAGAAATGCTGCCTAGTTGCATCGAGGAATAACCAGAACACATTACGATAGGCTGCCCGAAAATTCGGCTAAAACCCGGTCACGGCTTGTAAAAATTCGTACTAAGAATGGGACAGTGGATTTCCTATAGATATTGGTTCCAGAGGGTATGGAACGAAAAGCGGATCGTGTTGAAATATGGGAGCAGCACTCTGAAAAATCGTTGTTCAGAGGATGCGTGGGATCTGAAAGCATTTTGCGAGCAAATTTCTCAAATGCAAACCACATAAATTGAAGGACAAGTCAGTTAGTGGTATGAAAGAAACACGGCAGTTCAAAGATAGAATGGTCAAACGCGGATCACAAAGAGTGCTCGCAACGGGGTTTAGCTCATTGCCAGCAAAGTAACCCATGCAGACGTAACCCAAATTCAGTTCGGTCTTTGAAACTGCTAGCCTTGCAATAAAGTACTCTAGTTTTCATGGCTAGCTCATAGTACCACCTACCGAAACAGAAAAAAAACGATGACTGGTGAGAGACCCATTGTAAACTGATAAACTGAATATCTAAGCAGAAGAGGGGAGATTTTGGATGTGAGAACATCTCCGACTGAGGCATTGACTTATATCAACCACTGTTCCCTACTATCACTTCGAGGACCTCGTGGACCCCAAATTGGCAGAACAACGGAATCTGCAAGACAGTCTACTAACGTTTTCACACTTTTTGCCACTGGTCACGTCGGTCCACGTTTCAAGGATCACTTACATAGGAGAGAGCAGTGTACAACGAGTATGCGCAAAATATATCCTAACCAATTTAATCTATTGGGTTTCAGTGTTTTCCCCAACCCTGAACACAGATCCCGAGAGCCCAGTACCTTACGCCTAACCTGCAAGTTACTGACAAAATTCTCCCACCTTGCTCTGCCAATACTAAGAGGACAACGTCGGTCGGACACTAAAAGTCTTCGTGCATCTTAGACCCTTAAAAAGCCGCATGGTGGAACTGATCTCATTGTCGACACCATAGATGCCACACATCAACGGACGTCAATAGATATACGACCATCACGTGAGACTACTAAATTTGCCAACCTTATCCTATTCTTCTCCCGAAGAAACAAGGTTGTGCTTTGAATCAATACAGTCTGCGACATCTTACGCTTCGAAAATGCAAAAGCTGTGATCACAGATTAGACGCAAGCATGAACGGGGACGGACTAAAGCATAACCGCAGTCCAAGCGTGTGGCCCAAAATCATCGACAATCCTTGATTGATTCATGTCACGGGTGACACGAGTGACCAATCCCAGTCCAACGCGGTGGTGAATGAGAGCGCCAGGTGAGCCGATGTGACATTTTATGACAACAATTGATGTTCGCCGGGGGCAATGTGATGGAAAAAACTTGAATAAATCAACCACCATGGTCCATGCAATCGGCTTGGACGAAAAAAACGGCCTCTAATGTGCCGTTCCGTCTCCGCTAAATAGACAAGTTGGCGACTAAAATCATAAAGAACGACCCGACGTTCGGAGTAATCCGAAAGAGCCTAAGTATAGTCCTACAATTTGGCTTCTGGGGCTGCAACTAGTGGGTGCATATGCAGATATGAAGAACAAAGAATGACGTTTCTGTCAAGTGCTATTAATGCGAACGGAACCGAGATCCATCCAAACGACTAGTGGTTAGGATCCAGTTTGACGATACACGCCCGGTGCGCATGCTCACGACGACTCCGAAGTCAGCATGACAACGAGCGCTCGAGGCCGGATCACTTGACACGCGAACAGTGAAGCGAGAAAGTGAGGTTGCATGAGAGCTACGAATAGTGATTGTGGAAGTGGAATCTTATATGTGCATTTCAGGGACAAAGCATACACTTATTTTAAAAGTTTCAAGAGTTTCCGTGTTTGGTTGAGCGCGCATACACTGAAGACTGCCAAATGAGAGTGAACATTGGGTGCGTACGAACTATCTTTTCCTCCTCCGCTAATGCTTTCACCAGCTAGATTTATCAAGCCGCACTACTTCGTGGTACCTCGCGTGCACCTGCACGACGCACTTCGGGGGTAAACTGCATCAACCTGCAGCTTACGTGTACGCCATTCGGACGCTCTATGGAATTAGAAGCATGTACGGATTCGACTTCTTGATCTCAAGAGCCCAGGAAAATAATGCAGCCGAATCAGTTAGTATTATCTATAGCTACTGTGCAATGAGGAAATCAGACCCAAAGCAATGGTCTTATCAATCAACTTTTTAAGAAAAACAGCAAACGAAAACGAATTGTTGTTATCTATTTACAAAGAAATAGCAAGTACCGATTTCTCGCCGGGTAATAAGAAACGCAATTCACATGTGAGAGTTCATCGGTAGAAACGCAACGTTCACCTAGGACACAGCCGATTGTGTTTGCAGCATTCTACCATTATAACTAGTAGTCTAGATTTAGCTAGATAATTGGAGGTAAAAATGGTGTCATTCGTGCACCAGATTGGGTGTGACATCCGAGGGGATGGGGATCGCGGATGGCGCTAGGAAGGCACGAGTACGGATAGCTTGGATCAGAGGCTCCGGGGAAGGATCACGACCACAGAATGATTGGAACAGTTCATTCGGAGGGAGATCATTGTTAAGCATAAACACCTTACGCAAGCGTTCCAATACTTCTTGGACCTAGTAGTAAAATAGAAAAGGGAAAACAAAATTGCAAATAGATAACAACGCATGGAGTCAAGATCCAAAATGAGATAAAAACACACGGTGTATCGGATCTACTTTACATCAAGATTGAGAAAATCAGTTTCATGCCCAGTGCCTTGGCTTGAATCAAGTTCCCCGTGATCATTCCTGAGTAAATCAGCGAAAATAATCAGTTGCTCTTCGAAAGCAAATCTAGACATGGCATCATGAGGAACCTCAAATTTTATTTTTTGTTCGTAATTTGGGCATAATTAAGACTGATAAATGAAAAATCTGATTACGGATAGGTCGGCCGGATGAATAGAAATCAATAACTCGAGTGTATACGGACTGAGGATAAAAACATGAACTAAATGGCAGGTCAAAAGGATTCGTAGGCGGCTTGGTTATTTGGTCAAGCCTGCGGAACCAAGATCAAAATGGATGTCATCATTCAGTACATCGTTGATAAGGATACTGAATACATCGTGAGAAATCTAACTGAGACGTATTCGCTGTTTTGTGCTAAATCTTGCAACACGAGTTAACGCCAGCTTCGTTTTTTTTTCGTTCATTTACGGCTTGCCAAGTAGGGGTTTTGCGACAGAAAAAAATAAGTCATACGGCAGCGGATTATTGAGGAGTTTTGAGACATTTTCCCGAAATTTACAATGTTGTCTGAATGTGCGCAACGTTACTAAATTTGTAATATTTATGCTCCGAAAGCGGCAGGCGGACTGACGATGATGTCTTGAGCGGGAAATGGACGCAACTAAAGGTCCCTTCCGGCTGTGCACGATACACCCACACTTTAAAACAACACGGATAACAGATCCCGTACAAATAGGATAGAAGAAAGATCTAGTGTAAACCATTTAGGGTAGACTCGGTGCAGCTAGAAGTATACTTGTTAAACTGATGATCGTGCCTCGCTGCCATATTTGTTCTGCATCGCTTTTTCATCCGCACAACACTAATCAGTCTACATCGAGTCATCATCAATGCAATTGGTGCGACACCAAACGTTTAAACCTTATTGCCTTTAGGTGTCTCAACGTCGATCGTGGAAACAAGAACCTCGGGAAGAATTAGCTCGTCGAAATAGAATCTGACGAATGAAATATGTTGAGGCTACTTGTGTGTACAAGATGTTATAAGTATACCTACAAGCGGTAAATCTGCAGCGACCTGGTGATGACGCGATAGACAGCACCATCATCATCGTCATCACCGTTCAGCGTTAAACAGCAAAGCAAGCTTCACTGACCGCCGCCCTTTTCCCAGAATTGCATGTTCCAATAAAAAGAGTACATAAGCAACCGAAACACAGAGTAGACCTATGAAGACGAGAAAGGAACAGAATGTCGCAGTAGGCAACATACGGAACATAGTCTAACTGTAAAAACGCACTTTTTACTTCAGTCATTCTCATTCGATAGAAAATGTTAACTCGATCGCCACTGCTCACGGTTCACCGCCATATCCTTCACTGTCTCTAATCAGCTAGCTGACGGCTCTTTCGGATCCCAATCACAAAGGTGTGAAACATCTAGTTTACCTAAGTTCACTGTGTATTTCACCATTCCACGTTACCGCGTTATCTGTTGACCTCCAAATGGCTTCTTCCACTCCGTGGCAGGAACACAAAATAGGCGACGCTACGGTAGACGAGTGTTTGCCATACGCAACAAGTGACTCAACCAACACAGTCTACTAAGTTTCATACGTTGAGATAAAATGTTCTTACGATAGGTATCCAATACTTGATTCTTGACTTATACATTACTCACCCGGTGACTCCATCCAGTCCTAGCGATACTACGTATACATCCAAACGACGAACATCTCCCACACGCATAATCCATGTCTCGCAACCACACAACAGAACTGACCACACTGCGGGATAGTTTATACGTTTTTACAGCTTCAAGGATATATCGGGACGATGCCACAACCATTTCAGTCCAGCTAATGCCTATCCAGTCTTGAATATACGCATGCTCACCTCCACGGATGTGCTGACATCCTTCGACATAAACCTGAAACGGTCCGCAGTCGTTAGTTCGGCACTACTGTCGTCTAATCCTGTAACGGCATTTTACAGCTTGAAGGTACAAAACACATGCCAAAATGAGCTACAGCCATCGAGTCTGTCTAGTTCACAGATTCGAAAAGGCTTGCGACGTCCTCTGTGCAACATAGGTCACACAGCTTCCTACCATTTGCCAGTTCAACCTCTGCATCCTGGAGGCCTCCTAAAGCATCCCTCAATACCTCGTCCTTGAAGAAGTTGAACAAGAATGGAGAGATGGGACATCCTTATCGGACAATGCCAGTCGTTTACAATGGACCTGAGTTAAATTGCTGCTCATCGACATTATTTCGTCGGATAGTTTCTGTTCATAGCTATTGAAAACAGCCGAATCACACAGACGTTCGACAGCCAACCGGACTTGTGGCCTGCATCGATGGCCGTTGTGCTGTGGCACAAATCGCATTAAAACGAACGCATGGTCCTATTCTCTGTAAGGGGACCAGTACGATTTACAGTTACGGACAAAACCGCACCAACAGATTACTGTCATTCGGTGGATCTAACTGCGACTACCTGTCGGCTTCGAACGCCATGTCGCCGTGCGACGCAAACTGTGTCGGAAATTTGTGCTAAAAAACAATAAATAATTATCCACACAAAATTGGAGAAGCGTTCCCTCGTTATTTGTTCGCTGAGCAAGCAGGGCGCACCGCCCACCCAAACAGGCTTCTGAAACACTCAGTTTTCCAACTTGTGCATTCACATCACTCGTTACAACTGCCATGCTATAGGATTCAGTAGTCCGAAAAAGAGTGAGTTCACCATAAAACTAATCCTTTTGCGTGTCAGCACTGCAGTCTGTTGGGACGAATGCCGAGATGACTAATACGATGGATTTAACACAACTATTCTCCCGGACGCCAAATGATCCCTGCAGTCTTACGGCGAACAAGTGATTGTTAATAAGAATCCAGTCCAAAGGGGCCACTTCAGCCTTCTCACTCAAGACTATTTCTACACCGTGATGACCCACAGCTTGAGCTGCTTCGTCACCTGAAGTATGCAGGAAATATCTTGACGAGACATGTGGCGCAGTTAGTTGGATTACTCTAATTGAATCCTGGATTCGTGTTTCACTGACGCAGCAGACATCAATCGAAAGTGAGTCCACTGTCAGAGCGAAACACGCCTGTTGACCAGCCGGCATTAAAGTGCGCACATTGAAGGAACCCAGATGCAGAGGCTGACGAGGCTTGAGAAAATGTGAGCTAACAGACTGAAAACCACTTATTGCACTATCTGACAATGAACCGTTGCGAGTGTCGAGCACGTTATCAGTAAGGGCATACTCGGCAGATGAAGTGGGGAAACAGACTGGGTTGTAGCCCGAAGGGACGGGTTGAATAAAAGAGAGGGAACTCTGAGCAGTAGCATACTTATCACTACCCACCCCACCTGTGCTCGATGCAATGGGCAGCGCGGTCCTGATTATCCTGCGCGACGACCGATGCAGTATGGAATTATTTGTAGGCGTGTAACTCATGGGGAATAATGGACGGGTACTGCTAGGGAGTCCAGCCGCTGAGCAGAAGAACGATTAGGGTTCTCAACCAAAGTCCTTGGTTCTGACAAGAACCTGACCGTTAGGCAGCGGGGAATAGTTGAATGGAAGCCCATCTACTTGGTTCAATTATTCTTCCACTCATTTTTCTGACTAAGTTGTCAGCTCAGATCAAACCCCAGCCTGGAGGACCGGGGGACTACTTCGTCAGGCCTCTGACCCACTGACTTTCTAGGCATGATTGGATCATTGGCTTGAGATAACCCATCCTCGAATAAACATGTAAAAGGTCACAATGTTAGTTGACCTCATCACCATCGCAGCGCATGGCGTGAAAGACTCACCCAGTTCAATGCCCGCACAGACACCTCCACACGCACACACCAAGCCAAACATCCACTGGCACGTGAACATCGCCCCAGTTATCTCATTGTAAAAGTTGTCTCAAGAAAGTCTACCCATGGTGGTTGAAACGTCGACAAACTACAACATCTCTCAACAACGCTGTTACCAATACTACATCACCCACGATAAAAGCAACACATGGAGCTTCGGTTTTTCGAAGCACTCCTTGCTTCGTTTATTCCTGATATCTGCAGACCTTCAGAAATGAAATTCTACTTGTTCATCATATAAGGTGAGCGAATCCCAGGCAATCGCATGTCTGTAACAAAAACAGTCTATATTTTGCCCGACAGAATAGAGCAAATATGGTGGTTACATTTTTGCAAAAAAACGTCGACACTCCTCTTAACGAAACGAATGCCTTCCTAATCAGGTTAAGAAATAAACCATATGTATCAGGATGTCGAGTAGCATACTTTCGGACACGTGGCAACTATTCATCTAGAAACTAACATTTCAAGAAATTCTCGCGTGGCTCACAGGAGTCACTTGAGAGAACCAGAAAATTCACAAGTGACAAGGCCTTCTATTTTGGATACGTGGATCATTACGTTCATTTTTATTCTAGGAACGTTCCAGCTTCGACGCCATTCTGGGTTTCTTTGGCTGCTCCTGCCTGTTAAATCACTGTCATGGAGATTCGCCGATAATCGGAAATCCGCGTGATAAGGGAATATTTCAAAACCGGAAAGTTCCCAGAAGCATGTGGACACCCGTAAAAACGTAGACATGAACGATGAACAATCAGCGAGTTGGATGCACGTAACAATAAAATCATCGATGAGCAAAAGCTACACGAGAGATTAGAGGATCCTATGTTCAGCCAATATTCGCCATTGATCTGTGGGAACAGTTGACTCGTGCGACGCTACAGGTGTGGACATGGCAACATTAGACGAAAGGGTGGCGTCTGGCGTGACTGATTTTTTAGTTGCTTCGACCACAGCTACCACAGTACGAAATGAGTACAGGAAATTACTTATCACGAAACACAAAGGCATATCGATGATGGTTTCTAAAATGGATGAGACAGCTAGACAATGCTGAGACGGCTAGTATTGAATCTAAATCTTCAAAATCGCTTAGAGTTGGTATTTTAAAAAGACAAACTCCTACTCGTTGAAAACTGTTTTATTGTAATCCGGAGACACGTAACTAACAAAAAGGGCCAGTTTGCGAAATCACGTGGATCACGGCGTCAGACGAGGTGGATGAGGAAAAAGTTACATGCTTTTTCTCGTTCGATAGTCAACAAAAAGAGTGGAGAATGAGTCAGCGTCCTTGCGCTTTGCAGACAAGTGTTTTAACATATATAATATTTCATCGCAATGTTTTCCGAGTGAAATTAAGACGAGTAAGGTCTGTGAAGTAAACCGCAAACTCTTTTCAGTATTATCTATCGCGGTAAAATTTTGTTTAAATTCTGTAACCTATTGAAGAGATCACAGAAGCATAACCTTTCTTCTACCTGTCTAATGCATGAGCGCAACGGAAGGGGTCCTTCACATAACTCTCGCATTGCGGGGACGGAGATCAGCAATTACAATCCTGTAACTTGAAGTAGCAGTAGGTTAATTGTGGTAGCAAGCTGGGCAACACCGAGTTGTCATATTTCACCTAAATGATCGGTGAATGGGAGACAGGAACCTCTGAACTTTCCGGGATGGCAGACGGATGTTCAGATAACTTGGCTACTAATGCAGAAAACGGCACAGCCAGCTACAAAACCATAGACAGTACGAGAGCATTTGCCGTTCAGAATACGACTGAATTTCTCCGTAAACATTCGCCTATTTCCAAGACTATAATAGAGTCCGGGTTATAACACTCGGTGGCGCGACAAACAAAACTTGCCGTCGTGAAAATGTTCCGAAGGATATGAACGGAAACTGGTTTACACTCTGAAGATGGGTGCCCAGCCCATCGTTTGCTACATGCGGATAGGCGCAGCCATCCTATTGATTTTCGCATAAATGATCATACGTGTGACCGTCAGTGAGTGA
Organism: Fasciolopsis buskii; assembly: GCA_008360955.1. Lineage (NCBI taxonomy): Eukaryota > Metazoa > Platyhelminthes > Trematoda > Plagiorchiida > Fasciolidae > Fasciolopsis > Fasciolopsis buskii. The sequence continues at coordinate 42,187 of LUCM01006386.1, forward strand.
TAGTGCAGCATCCTAGAACCGCGAATTCTGACTACAAAAGTAAACTTCGATGTTGAGAAGAGACGAGTATTTGAAGTCCAGGGAAGAAAATGTAACTTTTGAAAACCCCATGACTTGTAAGCGTATACCCATTAGACCAGTGATACTTTTTGATGTTTAACATGCGCTAATATCGGCCAAATTCGCAGCATTGAAATAGGTTTAGTCAAAGTATGTGCTTCTTTATCTCCAAGAGCCTGCATTTGATGTTCAACAGACAATCCACGGTGGGACCGAAAACATCCTCATTTGGTACGCAGTATCGGAAATATCGACAAAAATATGATAGCGATTCCTTGGGAGACGACTGTTAACGGACATATAAGATGTGACTACAGTAAATGAGTAACCATCGAGTGTCACAAATTCCTTCTAGGGATAGACACGATCGATAATGAACAGCAAGATGACTTACGGCCACTGTGTCAGATTGGTCAGGCCAGCCAAGCTTTTTCAGCTGGGCCAAGACATCGTGTAGCAGTATTTGACGCCAGACTTCTTGGTATTGTAGCCCGCAGCGGCCGTTCGGTCCGAACAGCTGAGTCGCGGAACAAGGCCAACAGTCGTTTGGATGACGGGGATACGGAAGATGCGAGGACCAAAACTCTTCGTTCAAAACCACCCAGTTTTTATTCCGATCTTCGTGAGACCAGAGAGCGAGATCAAAACGAGTTTCATACAACTGACGTAACAAAGGAAGCACGAATATACGACCCGAAGGTGGCCGAACACCCAATGCTGAAAGACAAAGAAAACCTTAGTTCCATTAGGCCACATAAATCAAAAACGTGTTACGATCCAAATGGATTGTGATATTTGTATATGAAAATAAAAAACAATCTGGAGATGAAACCATGTGTGACGTAAGCCCCAGTTTTAGTTCAGAAACCGGCACGATAAAGAATTACGCTTTTTCTAACAACAAATCACGCAATAAACTATTTTTCCATTTAGCCACTAATATTATTGCAACTAAGCAATTTTGTGAAAAAGGAATTTAGATTCCTGGGTCCCATTAAGATACCCAGGTATCGATTCGGGATGAAAAATTTCGGAAGTCAATCTTCTCCGAAAAGGACCTACACGGACCAATAAAATGCATGGCATAGACGTTCTGTCCAATGAGTAATATCTGAGAGCAGCTCTCTTCCAACTCGATGGTTTCTTAGGGGTTCATGAGCCATCAGAACCAAGTGTTCAACTAGGTTCCTAACAAAATCTCCAAAACCATGAAGTCAAGTGGAATGCGAGAACAACCAAAATGGTGAAGTCTTGCAGAAACAGATCACTAACAATGCTAGTGAGAAATGAAGTCACGTGGGCAGAAACAGATAAGGCTAACAGTTACCTCGAATGTTTAGCTGGTGAAAATGTATTCAACCGACAAGGTAATTTTGTCTGTTCTCGCGTGGCAAGTGAACCTGTCTGTCATCGGTCCAATATTTCGGGATTGATCCGAAGAGGTATCAAATTCACCTGTCTATTAGGAAGCTTGATTCAACATGGTTCAAAAAACCGGTGGGGGCCAGTTGATTTCCCCCAAGGCTTAGACATTCTTCACGCCAGTACTGTGGCAGCGTGCATTTGTCTTACAACGGAAAGAATGAAATTACGGGAGCAATCCGCTAGAAGGGCCATCAGCAGAAGGTCATCTTCAATAAACAATGATGGTGAGTAATAGCATGACAGATTACATCCCTACTGGCTGAGACGAAGATCGAATGTCAGATGCACTTACCAGGGTCAGCGTACGATTGACGCGATTTGGATTCCTTGGCATTGGACCCCAATCGTGGTCGAATAACTGAGGCGAACATAAGTGCCGAGCAGAGATCGGGAACGAGATAATCGGTGTCTGGAACAATGAAAGCCGAAATTCTGGACAGCTGGTGATGATAAGTGCGCGAAAGAAGACGCTGCAAGCAAGCTCCGAATCCCGATGCGATTGACAGTAAGTACTGTTTGAAATGGAGTAGGGAAAAAACGGAACATAGAGTCACCAAATGACTATGCAGTCGTTGCTCCTGTCCAAGACAAAGCGGGAGGAATCTTCAACCAAGATCATGTACAGGTAAGTATTTCAATTAGCCGTTAGAAACCTGGATGGACTGGATGAAATTCAACCTGTATGGTATAATTGATATCTTGAGACTTTCCGTAGTTGGAGAAATCCAATGTGCAATCCGCTTAATGAGCCTTGAGTATGGCAAACTACCATTTGATTGATCGCCGTATTTCTCAGACGAAAAATGTAACGGAATAATACAACATGATTGTCAGCGTTCACACTGAGCGACCACAATTTTCAGCGCATTCACCAAGTCAACAGTGTAATCTTTGTGGTTCTACAGGTTTCATGCCTTCATTATCCAACCTTGGACTTACTACAATTTTCTTGATGGTTTACCAGTTTCTGACTATCAATCAGTAGTCCCTGGCAGTCTCTTAGCAGACACGGTGTTTTATCGCGGTTCAAGGAGTAAATATTGCATAAAATGAGGCATAAAAGCGGGACACTGTTGATTCTAAGGTTGAGGCCTTCATATGTAGAAAATAACGTGAAATAAACAGAACTATGGGAAAAGCAGATTGTATATAGAGTCTTGCAAGTCTGAATTGTCTTACCCACCCGAGTGAACGGATTATCTAGTTCGAGTCACGTGGCAGTGTCCCGATGAAATGAAAAGTAACGCGACACAATTACTTAGTTTCAATGTGAGCAGGCGACTGGCAGTCAGTGGTCGCAGTACAGTGGCAAGGGTTCGAGGCAGAGCAAACACACTTGCTAGAAGTCATCATGCCGCGAAAAGATTTCACAAACCTCATTTATGACATTCGACAGAGGGAATTTGCTCTCAATGAACCATCAAAAAATACTCAAACTTGGGAATCTATATTTGCTGATTACGGAATCGCTCTTAAACTATTGTTCCATGGTTTTAAACTACAGCGCTTAACCCTTGAATTAGGTAGAAATCAGCACCCAAACTGCAGAGGATACCAAATGATTTCCATTGGTAGCCGGACGACAAAAAAGACCTACAGTGTTGATTGACAGTGTAACGGAAGATACACGATCGTTATATACGCCTTTTTTCCGTAGTTCGTTCCGATCCAAGCACAAAATGGCTGCTAGTGAATATAAAGTAAGATCTAACTCAAACCTTAGCGTCACAATCCGGTCCCAGCTTCAATGAAGTTGGGAGCTCAAATTATTTTGGATTGAGTGCAACTATACCACGCACTTGTATTCCATTTATAAGTCATCGCTGGTAGTCTTTTGTTAAAGTGTTTCGAATCCTTTCGAAAACAAAAACACGCACGAAACTCGAAATGCTGCATAACGCAACGAAGTGGCCTGAATGTAATTAATGGGCTCAAGTTAGAAATCAGCTGAAACCGATTATAACCATCCAGATCACCTAGCTGAATGGCGAAAATTCCAAGTAACTTACTGATAAATCAGCGGGGAGCCATAATCATGAGAACCAAGTGCACTAAAAACAGAGGAGCTGAGTGTTTACACAGCGCAACTGTTATATCACCATCATCATCATCATCGTTCAGCGTTAAACAGCAAGGTAAGCCTTACTGGCCGCTGCCTTTCCCCAGAGTTACATGTTTATATAAGAGTGAATATCCAAGGGGAACAGGGAGTGGACCTACACGCAACACGTGACCCAACTAGCGTAGTCTACTAAGTTTCATACGCTGAAACAAGCTATTCTCAGAAGTGGCACCCAATACCAGATTCCTAACCTCAATATTGCTCACCCGGTCACTCCATCCAGTAATAGCTTATAATACGTAGACATCAATGTTCGAAAACTTCTAACCGACGAACATCTCCAACACGCATAGTCCATGTCTCGCAACCGTACAACAGAACTGAACGCACTACAGCACAGTACACACGACCTTTCAATTTCAGTGAAATATCACGCCGACGCCACAAGTGCTTCAGTCCAGCGTAAGCTTCCCGAGCCTTAGATATACGCATACTTACCTCCAATCCCAAGCTACCATCGTTGGACACGCAGCTAGGTGAAACGGTAGGTAGGTGAAACAGTCCACAGTCGTTATTTCCTCTCCATCCAGTATCAAGTTCGGCTAGGTGTTGGTGAAAAGTTAACCTGTCAAATGTGTGCGATCCAAATGACACCGGAAACCGAGTACAGTTGAGGGAAACTGGAATTCCGGAGGCAGCTTGTAGGACAACTTCGTTACTGTATTTCAATTAGTACTAAAGTGACGAAACGTCCTCTTCAAAGCTAACTCGGGTCTCGAGTTTCCCAAAATTTCTAAAACCCGTCTAGATTCATGACCTATTCACTTGAGTGGCCCGGAATTTCAATTTATCCAGATGTCTGTACGTTTGTAAACTTGTTCCCAGTCCGACTATTCACACAAACTTAATTTTACGGGCATATACCTACCAGCCACTTTGGCGACAAATAACGATTTGCTGTCGCCGTGCCCACTGCACTATCTGACCTTTGGAGACCTAATTTGATTCTATACCACTCTACGTCTCAGTACCGGTTCCCTCGCCCCGTGTAGTAGGCCCTAGTGACCATGACGCATTCCTACCTCACTACACCCAAACATCAAGCGTATCTTAACAAAAAGTGAATAGCCCTAATGAGATAACGAGAATTTAGCCTGCTCACTTGGACTGTGATACCATCGATTCGAGCGGAAAGAGGTAGATCGGATAACAGCGCCACAGTGGATGGTGAACACGACCCGGGACTCGTCCCAGTATCCGACGAACCAGACTTTGAAGTGAGCCAACTTTGCGACAGTGAGACTGGAATAGCAACACCCAAAAGGACCGGTCTGTTTGGTCTGAACCAAAGAATGGTGAAATCAAAACCAGATAAAATCAAAAGCATTGAATTAGGCACACCACATTAATGCAAGTAAAGAGTGAAATAGAATTACTGTGGGGAAAAAGTGCTCCTTGATAGTAGTTCGGGCATTTTTGGTGTGGCTACTAAACACGGTCTCCAGCCTATGATCGCCGCTTTTCGATTTAAAAAGTGTGAATAATAAATCCGCAATTTGCACAAGCCCACTTTTTTTCCCATCCGTTTCGCTTATTCGCAGACACAATAGTCCCATACTTAGGTCATTATAAGTAAACTGAGCAGCGACACTGATTTCTCCACCAACTTCGTACGATTGCTGATCGAAACCTTCATTTCACCTTCGTCATGCACCAACCAATTCAGTTCAGTTTACAAAACCATTATTTCCTGCACCAACGTACTCCGTTTTTGATTTTTACCAAACATCGACAACTAATGAAGGAGAAAAATGAACGACGAGAGATTGGTTGCAAAACAACGAGTTGAACAACAATTTACGATACACACCGCTCAAAGGCCGGTGTCTGCGCATTTGCCCGTCAACCAGGTCTCACCGGAAGTGGCATTGCGATCATTTTGGTCGTGAATTTCGGCTGATATCAAATCTCGCCCGTAAAATTTCTATCGTCGTGCTGTGAACCATTCTCTCAGCAACGGTGCCTATTTCATGTTCGATTATTTGTCTTCTAACAAGAAGCAATCAATTGCTGTAGGCATCAATTATCAGGTAGCTAAAAAATTCATTATTTATAAAAACCGGTAGTTGGCATACTTCACGATACTCTGTCAGCCCAATGGGACCGAATTCAGTTTGACCAACATTATCGGATTCTTGTCGACTTAATGTGCATTTCAAAGGCTGTAGAATTGAATCGTCCGATAGCTTGGACGAACAGCCATGAGTCCAACATCACAGGCGCTATACGAACGGTTTACTGAGACATGATATTACATCAAACGGTGGCTATTTGTCACAGACGACGCACGATGGCTGCTCAAGGCAACCGATCTTCATGACAGACGACGTAGCTAGTGTTCAACCTGAGTTTTTGTCCCAGGTTGAACACGATGGATACACAATGATGATCATTTCTGACAATGCTGGCACCATTTGCAATAGTGCGTTGCGTTAATAGTGCATGAGAAACCACACACACACACACACACACACACACACACACACATTCCTACTACTCATGTCGGATAATAGCAGTCTACAGCAGGGTAAGAAAACAAAACACAACGACTTTGTCGATGAACCTCGCGTAGGGTGCTATTTAATTCTTCATTACTGACCTTATACAGGTGTTCTCAACTACACGAACGGTAGTGGTGAACAAACCAGTGGGTAGAAATAAATGGAAGTTCATGATAGGAAACAATGGCTTAAGATAGGGAATATCTCTAATTAGAGAACTTCGTAACGGTATCAACTGGACGGCGCAAGAATCTCGCAGATTCCAAACCGGTAATCCAACTCCTACTCCGGATCGAACAAACACATTTCCTTCAGGCTCCCCTACTACTTACAGTTTTCAAAATACCGCACCCGTTACTGGAATTCATGCGTCATTTTGTAAGATGTGACCAAACCGCAAGGTCATCCAAAACAGACCTCAGCTACGAAACATGATTCCAGGTTAGTCAAAGAAGTAGAGCAACCAAGAAGCAAAGCAAACAAAAAAATCTAACGAGGATATGGACAAACCACGGTAGTTACTGAGCCAACGGAAACGCGCACTGAAAACTTCAAAACTGAAGAAATCACATTCATTAACGTTAATCAGACCTCTATAACTTGAAACAGTTAATCCCCTTGATCAATTCGACTAGAACGGATAGAAAGCACAGATTGCGAAATGCAAGCACTTCTTTTAGTCTTCTCAATCGACAAAGGTGCTTGACCAAAACGTCACTCACATAATTCATCAATTCATCCGCAGATGCGGTGACATATGCATAGGCAGAATGGATCGGTGCCTCGGTCAACGAATTGGAAAGCGTGTCCACTTGGTCAGTGAACCAAATGACTCATCCTTTGCCCGAACAGAAAGCGGGCACAAGAAACTCGACCTCGTCAATCGTGAAGCATCTTATGACCTATGGTCATCAAACTGACCCCGGCCAAGCATTCCAGGTGATTCTAGAGGAACCGTAACCGGAGACTGTTGGTCTTCTGTGAGGCTTTATTGATCATATTTTTACAGGATCCGCTCTTCGTCCCACACCTTCCAGAATTAAGATCTACAGGAACTCAACTGTCCCATATTTAGCACGAATTTTGACAAACCGTGACCGGGTATCGGCCGAATTTCTGAGCAACCTGTCATAATGTGTTATGACTATTCCTGGATGAATTCTTTTATACTTAAATTTTTTGTACGAGGCGATAAGTGTAGTTTTATTGTATTCATTTATTTTTCCCCTATTTTGTTTTTACGTTCGCATTTTTTATTAAAATGTGACATTACTGATTGTACACAAAAGTCTTTACAATACAAACAATACAATACAATACAATACAATACAATACAACAGACTAGAGCCACCACTGTGCGCAAAAAGTGTTGACTCGCAAAATGTGACTGCCAATCGGCTTTCGCCAAACATATTCCTGAGTTTGTCTACACCGTTTTTCATTGTGTTGTTTCTCGTCTGATTCATTCTAACGTGAATTAACATGCTTTACATGCGCGATTGAGAAGATGAGAAGAAATGCTTCGATCTCGCAATCCGTGCCTTCGACCTGTTGCATTCAGACCTCTATAAGTTCCAAGCAACAAATTTTGGCCATTTACAATCCACTGAACGAGTGACGTTACAGAATAAACATGCAAAACCGGTGAGCATTCAGTGAAGCAAGATAAGCGGAGAGAATTAACACAGAACGAATCAATGAGATTTTGTAGTATTTTTGAATTTAATCTCTAGTCTGACGCGATGCAAATCCTATCATCTATAATGGCTTAAAAACTTAATTCAAAAAGCACTTATTCTGAGAGACAACAAAAAACATTCAAAATACGACAACCACGGTGCACGACTGTATAACTGGGCAAAATTATTGAAATATGCACTTATGGCATTCATCAGGGAAACGTTTTACGATTTTCAAAACCATGTACTCGTTGGGTTCGACATTCAAGTCTTCAACTTTTTAATGTCAACAGAAGCGACACGATCCGTAAGCAGCGTTACAGTGAAAAATTCGTGAGCGATCCCCGGGCGTAACAAATTGACTGCAGAAACCAAAGAGTGGTAATCCGAACCGTGAAAAAGTCAAACAGTAGACTGTAAGAAGGAAAAAAAAGGTCACTTTTCCAAACTAAATGCATGGAGCCAAGTGGTATAAAATTTTGTTTTAGTGGCCCTGCAGATAATTTGACGTTTTGCTTGATGTTCGCTTTGATCGAAACGAAATACAGACTCATGTGTTTGAGAGACAACATATTGCTTGAAATCTCATATGAACCAGGTATGCCGCTATACTGAATAAGTTGCGCCAAAAACTGGTCCTGCTAAATACTCCACTGTGTGTAGACCGTTTTTGAGCCAAATAAGAACACGAAACGCAACATCATTACTGATGGTAGGGGAACAACCATAATATATGATTATCATTCAGACAGCCGTCGTAACCTTCATATCGTGTTATATATGATTTCCACATGGGCAAGAACAGAATCAGACATCCGACTAAACATTTGGTCGAATTGCGCCTGACTAACTGTCACAGGAGGTATATGACTTCAAGATTAACTACAACTTGGTTACCCGATACGTCACACTACTCACCGAAGACAACCCTGGCACCTAATATCACGGACAATATTGCTTGACTTATGAATCAAAGGTGAAACTGAGAAGGCTTGTCCAACGATTGGATCAAGCCCGTCCCAGGGAAATAGTCACGCGTGAACTTCCTCCCTTAATCAAATCTACAACTTCTCAAATTCATTTGATAATTTCATTATTTGGACATGGAAATTTACAAAATCAGTTCTGAAATGTGTGGAAGATGGCCACTATCGTATCAAGAACACAAATCAGGCGAACAGATGTTTTCGAAATTCCTAAACTTATCCTTACAATTTATAAGACAAACCTATCGGATAGAGGATAATTATAGCAATTCCACTTGTATAGGTATGCATGGTTAGGTGGAGATGCCCAGTAAAAAGTGCTTTATGCATTCCCAGACTATATGGTTTGCCGAAAGTCCACATATGAACCGTTCTGCCAATAGCATATTCCCCGCGCCACGCTGTCTCCAGATGTTTGACAGCTTTTGAAGCCTCTACGTAAGCGGGTTTGTGCAAACAGTTCCAAAGATGCATTTCACTTTGTGGATACCAAATGAAACTAAAGTGTATCAAACAAGGTGATGCTGCCATTGGATGCGATTTCACTCTCTATAAAAGTGCCCTCATTGAAATTATGCAAATTATCATATCTCTAATCCACAATAACACCAACGTAGGGATACTAAAAGACTCTATACGTGACCTTTTGTTGAGATGAACATTCAGTGTGCAGTTCCGGTTATGGGATCCCCTTTCGGTTCTATAACAGCTGATTTCTTCATAGGAATCAGTGGTACAAATCAGCTAAAAGAAACCATGGTAAGCCTCCATGTTTACCATCGCTTTGTGGATGACATATTCTGTGTCAATGAATCAAACTGTGACGTGGGAGAAGTATTACAGCAGTGCAATGCTGCTTACAGCTACGTACAATTCATAGTGGAAGTAGAAAGGAATAGAGATTCCTTTCCTAGATGTTATTGGCTAGAAAAGAGGATAGGCGTATTCAACTTTCTGCATACAGAAAGAAGACTTGGACCAATCAATAACCGAACTTTCACCACTTCGTATCAGTAAGATAGGAAAGGAACCTGATAAAAGAAACACTGTTTCAAGAGCCATGAGAACCTGTTCGTCAGAGATCCTATAGAATGAGCTTAATATCATCACTAATGCTCTCCGCAACAGCAGAAAACGGAAAAATCTGTTAGGGGCAACTTGAATGATGGAAAAGCCGGCAAACGTGACATGCTCACGGCAGAAAGGAAAGGGCTACTTATGCCAACAGCTTCTATGGGGGGATTTTAATTCGGGCGCGTCTGCGGTTATTTTGTACCAATCGAAATGCTCGGCAATTATGTATTCGAACGAAAGAACGCCACCTACGCCGGTTTAGTCGAGGCAAATCAGGAACGATATCTGGCGCCATCTTAGCATACCTAGTAGACTCTGGCATAGACCCCAACCAACCGTTTAGGGTCACTTACCAAGTGCCGCCTAATCGACCCAAGCATACACGACTAAGAATACTCGGGATCGCTGAAGCCTTGGGGACCAAGCACTTGACGCCCAACCTCTGTGCACAAAAGCATCAGGTTCATGCTCTACTTCTACCATCCCCTACATCAACACAAACACACATGCATCCACACCACAGTGACACCAACTGTCGTGATACGGACCAAGGGACATTCGTGATCTGATTACCTAATTTATCGATGAAACGATATCATGGCCGACTCCACCTTATACCACATATCTACACGCAACTATCCTCAATATTAAAATGCTGCAGAAAGCGCCAACGAATTATACTTATAATTAACTAATGAGCAACACATTCAAGTTTGCATCATAACTTGTTGATTTTGACTGGGTCATGCATTTCAACGATCTGAAGGCATTTCTTACACTGATGCGTTGCTGACCTGGCAAACAAGTCCAAAATCACATAACCCATGACTGCATTGGACCGGGAGTCTTCAATCCGGAGACGCAACACATCATCGCGTCCTGGATCCATCGCACCGGGATCCGGGACTACACGAAGTTGAAACAAGTTGGCCAACTCATCCAACAGTGACCCAATATAATCGAGCAGACTCCCACTAGTCGGCAAAAGCTGTGCTTGAAATTGTGAGTAGGTTGCGGCATAATTGTACTGTTCAATGACATAGTCCATATCCCAAGGATCTAATTTGCTGCCTGCCTTTTCCGTTACCAACAGGCAGCAGTGGATGACGGTTCCGCAGGATAGAAAAACAAGGGAATAAGGCAAAAACAGTCAGAAAGCAAGAAGAACAAAAAATATTTGACAGTCAACGAGTGGAAGCATCAACAGAGGACAAGATCTCTAAAGAACAACTGAAAACGACCAGAGGTAATCACTAGGGTACTTACTTTCACTGGAATGCCTCTTAGTTGGCTTCACCAATGACCATGTACTGACGTGGAACTTAATACAAGTGAGGGCAACAGCGTCCATAGTCTTCTTTCGACGGTGCACACAATGTCTTTCGACACAAAATGCAACGATCCACAAGACAGCATCGCGCAGAGGCATATATGCCGGTGTTCGCGCTGAAAGATATCATTTCAAACCAGTCTTATTCATCCCGGGTCGTTAGACTTATTTCTATGAAGCCCATTGGATAAGGCTTAAATTGCTGTCGCCCGAGTCGTTATCACGCCCGACCTTAGGTGGTGCGATGGCAATTCACGTTTTACAGTCACGGATGCCGGCTCTCCTTCCACCGTGTAATGGGCCTAGGGGGCAACGGAGCACGGCTATTTCACTGCATCCATGCAGCAAACCTGCGACAAAAAAGAAGGGAGCTAATGTTCAGCGGTAAACAGCAAGCCGAGCCCCGCGGATCGTCGCCTTTTCCCGAGAATCGCATGTTCGAATAAAAACTAAATATACAACCGGAACACAGAGAGGACCCATAAAGAGGAGAAAAGAAGAGAAAGTCGCAGTAGCCAACACACGGAGCACAGTCTAACTGTACAAACACACTTCTCCTTCAATCATTCTCATTCGACAGAAAATGTCAACAAGATCGCCACTGTTCAGGATTCACTGCCATATCCTTCAGCGTCTCCAGCCACCTAGTTGGCGGGTCTTTCGAACCCCAACCACGAAGACGTGGTACATCTACTTCACCTAAGTTCACTGTACATTTTCTCATACCACGTCGCCAAGCCATCTATTGACCTCCGCATAACTTCTTCCATCCCTCGGGAGGAACACGCAATAAGGGACGGTATGATAGGCGAGTGTTTGCCATATGCAACATGTGACCCAACCAACAAAGTATGCTAAGCTCCATACGTTGAGATAAAATATTCTCACAAAAGATATCCAACACTCGATCCTTGATCTCCACATTACTCCATTCAACCCTAACCATACTACGTAGACATCGGTGGCCGAAAACCTTCAAGCGACGAACATTTCCTACACACACTCCATGTCTCGCAACTGTACAACAGAACTGACCTAACTGCGGCACAGTACACACGGCCTTTCAATTTCAGTGAAATATCAGGCCGACGGCACAAGTGCTTTAGTCCAGCGCAAGCTGCACGAGCCTTGGATATACGCGTTTACCTCCACTCCCGAGCTATTATCGTTTAACACGCAGCTACCAAGGTAGGTGAAACGGTCCACAATCGTCAGCTCCTCTCCATCCAGTATCAAGTTCGGCGCTGCTGTCGTCCAGTCCAGTAACGGAACTTAACACTTTGAAGGTGCGAACCACATGCCAAAACGGGCTGAAGTCCTCGAGAATCTGTCCAGTTCATATTGTATATGCTCTGCAGATTCGGAAAGGCTCGCGAAGTCATCTGTGCAGTCTAGGTTACACAGCTTCCTACCATTTGCCAGTTCAACCTCTACATCCTGGGGGCTTCCTAAAGCATTCTCCGTTACATCATTCACGACGTAGTTGAACAAGAATGGGTAGATGGGACACCTTTGTCGAACACTACTAACCGCTTCGAATGAACTTGGTTGTTCACCATATATACTCAAGCGATTACAGGTATGTAAGTACAATGCTCATAAGAGGTTCTCCCAGTTCGCAACAATAGCACTCCAGTGAGGGGCATTGAATAGCGCTGTGCGACCTACTGAGTCGAACGCACCGTTCAAGTTGAGAACGACAGCGGTCGTAGAGCGGCGGCGTGTGGGGTGGTTCTACCAAAGAGCGAAGAGTGAATATCGGTCGATGCAACCTCAACCTGGACGAAATCTGGCCTTTTGTTCGCGGATGTTATACTCGCGAACCAGTGTCAAACGGAGCAGCATTATTAATGCTAAGACTTGAGTAACTATCGGAATTAAATAAATGCCAATGTGATTGCTACAATCACTTTGTGCGTCCATCCTTAAGATGGGAATAATCAGTGACTCGTCCCGCGATAACGGGATGCGCTCCTGTTTCCAAATATCATGCAACAAGGAAGTCAGTTCTTTTTTAAGGCTGAGGAGACTTGAGAACGTGACTTACCACAATGAAATCCACTTACTACATTACTTGACAGTGAACCGTTGCGAGTATGGTACATGTCATCAGTGGGGTCATTATGGGTAGGCAGAGCGGTCAAAGAGATTTGGCTTGGGACAGGAGATACAAATTAAACGATGGAATATAGTGACATAATTTTGTGAGTAACTCAGAGGTCAGGCGTAAGTTACTGAGCCTTAGAGTACAACCTTAAGAAAAGTCATGGATTAAAAATAAGGCTAAGGTGGCTGGGATGTGTTTTGCAATGGCCTGCAGCACAACTGCCTTTTTGCATGCTATTCTTTGAGGCTGGTGATGGTCTGAAAATGTGTCGGAGCGGCCAGGTGACGCAGGGCAAAAAGCGTGAAAACTTTAACCTCTAGAATGACCCGTGCAGGTGAGGCAAGTTGGGATCCACGAGGTTGCTTGAACAACGTTTCGGGACAGTAAATGATATGGTCCAGTGCCGCAGTCAGTGACGTTTCTGCAGTCGAAGTCTTCCTTCTTCTTCGCAGTCACTTTCATTATCTCTCGTTCTTTTTTTCTCTTCTGAATAGATGTTGTGGAGTGGGAACCAAAACTAGAGCACGTTGGTGCAGGGTTAAAGCGCGCAAAAATCAAACTAAACTGAACGACACGTCCCGGTTACCGACAACGCAGAGCTGGATTCCTTTGGGAAAACTAACTCGAACCTTTGACCCAAATATTCTCACACATGAAGCAGTGGGATATTACCCAAAATCTGGAACCCTAAACACCTGCCCGTTCTTTCCAGTGCAATGGGAAAGGTACTCTACACTATCCCGTATGATGAGCGGTGGAAGGGTAATAAGGTGTCTAGCTGCTAAGCAGGGGAACAATAGGGTTTTCAGTCAGACAATCCAATTCTAACAAGAGCTTGTCAGCAAGACAGAGGAGAGTGGCTGAGTGGAAGCTCATCAACCTGGATAAATAGTTCACTCATACACTTTTTTAACTGAGCTGCCAAAACCAATCAACCCGACATCGAGAGGCATGAAACGACTTCGTTGAGCTCCTAGCCACAGACCTTCCAGGCACGATTTAGCCTTTGCCTTGAGACAAGTCATTTTGTGTAGCTCGATAAGTTATGGATACACGTAAGCCGACGCATCACGTCACTGTGCACTCTCACTGTGAAGGACAAGTATCGGCCCTTTTCTATGTTAAGAAGTTTGGCAGCCACAACACTCCACCACAGAGAAGATACCCCAATCTCGGCAATCTGGATCATGCATTATTCTACGCTACTATAAGCTTGTGATTTGAGGGCTCTAAATGCTTCAACCATCCTGGTCTGAATACCAATAATTTGAGCGAGTGCTAGAAGCCTATTAGACTACAATTGACGAAACGCTGGAATCATCCACTCCATTTGACATTGGCCAACACTGGGAACACTTGAAAGAAGCCTTACTAAAAGCTAACAAGGCCAGTTGTGGTGCAGTCCATTGCTTACAGAGAAGTTGGATTTCTCCGAACTCTTTGTCGTTACTTGCTAATCATCGACAAATTTCCGATGACATAAGGCACAACGAAGCACGCCATGAACTGTGGTCGCATCTGAAGAGCAGTCTATATGCTCATCGTGATACCTTGTCCGAACGTGCCATCAGGATGGAACCAACATCCGCTTCTGACAACTCCAGAAAGCACGACGGTTTGTGAAACTCGACCTCAAGATGTTGCACTTATATGTCACTGATTTGCACGGCTGTTGACAGTCTGCCCGGTAGCGTGAAAGCTAACGCGTTCGACTCAAGAGCGTTCGTCTCAGTTCGGGCGCGGTGGATACGCACTGCTGTAACAAGGATGAAACAGCTGTATAGCGTTTTCATGGTTTCTAAATGGCGAGTTGAGTGTTGATATCTCACAATGAATTATTTCATGAAAACAATATCTTCCTACTAATACCCATTAAGAAGTGATACCGAAAACTGCTGGTTAGAGACCCTGATGGATATGGCTTAGAACCGCAATCAATGGCGTCAATCACTTTTGGAATGATGTGGTGACACCTCACATTTCCTCGCCCATGTGTAACAATAAGAAACAAACAAAATACCGTGCGATAAAACTCTTGAAAAATTACTAGTTTCTAACTTTCTATCTCCGCTTTGTCCATTTATTACCTCTATTATCATTATTATCAGTACTACTATCATTATTATTCCGTGGACCTTTTGTCAGGATGCCTGTATCGGATTCGTGAGACATACCAGTTCGGAGTGTACAAGTATAAGGATGTTTGGACAAGAGAGTGCCGGGTACGCATACCGGACAAGCGACAATAATCGCGAAACCGATCGTGTGCTCCCAGGTAAATTTTGTTCACTCATCCAGATACTGCTTACAATATATATATATATATATATATATATATATATATATACTGATGGTAAACCGTTCATCTGGAAATACTCAATTCGCATCATTCTTGACTGAAACGTACGTACATTACTTACGGATGACTATATAGAGGCACAAAGTACCCACTAGATAAACATTATTCGCAGCTTACGGAAAGCACCAAAGTCTACGTAATAAAGCTCCTAGATTTTCCAGATACTGTGCATAAAAGGTGGTTGAGAAAACGAAAACGATCAAGGTCGATAGTCGTGAATAATGTGAGATCACGTTCACTGAATAGGTCTCTTAAGACAAGAAGCAGCAGCGTCGAGAAAGCTGTGGGAGTTTGCCTGGAAAGCGCTCAACTTAAAAAGCCATAGGTTTGCTGATTGCACTGTGACGTGGCCAGTGTGGCCACCATCGAAATAAAACCACTGACTCTGGAGAGTTCCAACGATCAGGAAAGGTCTTTTAGAAAAGAAACACTTACCGGGTCGTCTGGAACAAAGCAACTACCTTGCAGGCGGCACTTCGTTTACAAAAAGGGTAGAGATGTATCCTCAAAAAACAGATCTACTATGAACTGGCCCGCAGAGTAGTACAATGGTTCACGGAGAAACCGTGGATAACGGCAAGCAGTCGATGATGTCAAGAAGCCTGGAAGAGTTGACACGCTTGGTGGATTCTACAAAGACGTTTCTTTTTCTTTTTTCTTTCTTTCGTTCTGTTGCCATCGTTCCGATCGCAGAATATCCGGACACAGATTAGCGCATATATATATATATACATATATATATATATATATATACATCATGCAGAAGGCATTTTATTCTACAAATAGAAAGATCTTATTGCAACTCAGTTTTTTACGCAAAACTGCTTTAACGAAATAAAAATAAAAACTTACCTCTAAATTCCAAATTAGAACTGGCCCATTCGCTTAGCACCTGTAACTCTTGTTTACCCATTGGCTGCAAAATGTCTCGTAACGGCTCCAAATAATTTTCGATCAATGAATTAGCTGAAGGTTGTGAGCACAAATGTGTAGCGCGCCAAACGACCTCCAACCAATCTTTACAACCCAGCAGATTGGCCAAACGATGACGTGCCCGACGAATGTCTTGCATTCGTCCATCGTTTGACGCGTGCTGGCCAGCGGAACCGCCGAACGATTGCAGACTGGAACGTTGAACCCAACCGTACCATACCGTGTGACGGACCTGAAGCAGAACCAGAATTGCCCAGTAAGAACCGAATATGAAGAAAGCATTGTAGTATTCAACATGAATATACTGCACAGGGTAATCAACCGTAGATAAAGTAGAGGAGAAAAAGAAACGTATTAAAAACATGCAAACATCTATTTCCCTAAAAGTGGCTGATACCTGATAAATCACTACACTCTCTTCGGTATTCAAACAACAAATTTCCCTTGGCCTGTGTCAAGGAATACCAGACAATCCCGAACAGCATCCTGTTCGTCAGTTATGAAGCTTCCTAAATAAGCCTCCTGTTCAAGCAATCCGTGTAAGCGCCAGGGGCTTGAAAATATCTTGAGGATGACTAATAAAAATACCAGCTGCCGCTCGATCGACCCACAGGTAAGTGTTTTGTTGACATTAACCAATAACCGGCTCGAACATTCCGCAAGGCAGTGCAGTCATGATGCGTGTCCATTGGTCAATCAGCACGTTCACATCTACCAAGGATTAATAAAACACTGCCTACTCTTCAGACTAGCTTGCTAACCAACTAGCCACCGACAAGTTCTTATCCAAAATTGTCAATCATGCTTATCTATCACGTCGGAAAACCAATACCAATGGCATATTTGACCACTTATTTCGTGTTCACTTTATACAAGCAATGGATTTCTGATTTAATGTGAATATAGTTCCCGTATTTGTTTATTATTTCCCATTAGAAACCGGACGACCGAGGAGTCACAGAACACGGGGAATCGAGAAGTTTGTGCACAGATATCACAAACTGGCAATCGGGAGAACTTTCGAATCCACATTGTGAATTTCATTGTTGAAACAAAGTTGGACAAAATTTGAATTAGCCCAACCAAAATCGATTGATCCGGTGATGGGACAAGTCAGCTTCCAATTCCACGATTCTCTAGTCACCATCAGATAATCCACGTCAGCGGATGCCAGTGTCGTCAGTATTCACGAATTTCTGCACGGTGCAGATTTGTGGATTCACTATCGATTCGTGACTAAACCGATGGACACAAATTTTCCGGGTGGATTTTGGAAAACTGCTGATCCATGAAAGGTACAATTTTTGTTACGTAAACAGAATATAAATGAATACGAGCGGCACATTAGTAAAATTCTACCACAAAACCCTCATGATTTCACATTGCCCGCACTGCCAATCACTTTCGGAAACCTTTCAATATCCGCTGCAGCGCTGGTAACAGGTTCCTAACGTGGAGGACGATCTTATGCCGTTCACTAACTTTGAGTCACGAATGTGACAAGACTAATTCAAATGTCTCATATTTGGTTGTAATCAACGGCCACCTCGCGATGCTACAATTGGAACCCGCGGACCAAGTAGAATCCCGAGATGAAACTCCATACATTGACTACCGAGTGTCAATGGCTCCAGGAACCTGGCCACGTTTTCCCCTCGACCACGATGAAGTCGACAAAAAGGCAACGGGTAACCATATCAGGCAAACCACCAATGACATGCTGAAATTGTAGTGTCGCATTTTGTCCGTTTCTGTCGTTAAAGGACAGTTGTCATTAGTGTCACAAACGTCGCAAAGAGGATCACTGTCTGGAAAATCCGCCAGTCAAGTTCAATGTGAATTAGACACAAAGGATTCCCTTCGACAGAATATCAGCTAAATGGGGTCCCCACATAGAGATCTGTCATTGTCAAGTTCACCAGTGACCTTGGAGAAGGGAATACATTACCATCAAATAAATGACAAATCGGTACGTTTCCAACTGGATACGACCTCACACATCACAAAGATTCCCATACACAGATGGAGGACGCTCGGACAGCCCCAAACAAACAAGCCAGACACGACGGCGCAGAACTCTTACAGAGGAAAAATTCTACTTAGTGCTGAGCTCGGCTTTGATGCTATACTGTATGGTATTCAGTTTGGTGGCATGTGCTATTGTATTCGTTGTCTAAATCGGAGTCTCGCTGAATCAGACTGAATTGAATAGCCCCACCTCATGGACGTACCATTCAACCGTGTTTACAGCAGTGCCCAGCTGCTACCAGGGGCGCGCAGACATTCGAGTTTACAGAAGGAAGTCCTTCAAAAATTTACCGCGAGGGAAGGACAGATATTACATCCTTGATGTGAGTGCGGTCAAACTATATGCCCCATAGCTACGTCAACAGTGGTCTCCGATTAACCTGGCATACCAAACGGAAAAAACTTGTGACAACTGGAGAAACTGCTCTTTAAGTCTTATTCTAATATGCCACTAAATGTAATAAGGTTGTAGAAACATGAATCCCACCCATTCTTTTCTTTCTCCGCCTGTGTAAGTCCACTCTCTGTTCCCTTTGTATATTCACTCCTTCTCCAGTGACGTGTAACTCCGGAAACCAGTGAGGCTTGCCCTGCTGTTTAACACTGAATGACGATCACGATGATTAACAAAACTTTACTAGCATATGCATCAGCACCGCCTCAAAAAGGATGTTGAAATCTTCACGTCGATCTTTGGTGAATACAGGAAACATCATTCAATGGAACGGAAAATAAGTGAGAAATTTGATCCTCCATTCATGAATGCCACCAAAAAAGAGTAAAATTACTTGTCTTGTCCCACAATGTTTCAGAACCGCACGAACTACAGAGTCCGAGGACAAATTGACACGCATATCAGCGACGTGTCCTCCGCTGATTCGACCGCCTAACGCACTAGGCAGCCAACTTGGAGTGGATGGGGCAAGGTCGGACTCGGCAATGGGAATATTCGCAGCTCCAGTCATGACCGTCAAATCGGAGGGATCAGGTGTACGACCTGAGAAGCGCGATCGTAGAACAAGAGGTCCAGTCACAGAAGAACATGCGAAAACCATGGCCTGAAATTGTTCCTCTTCGTGACTCAAATGCCTGCGCACTGCGCGAATTCGATCTAATTCGGTTCGATTTGCTTCAACAGAGCCAGGATCCGGGGACGGTGAGTGTAAATGCTTTGTTCCGTGAACACCGGAGCCCTTGAGTGTAGAATCGGCACCCTGACGCCAACATTCGTATACAAGTGATTTCAAAATACCTGATTTTCATCAATGACGAAAAAATGAATCAAGGCAGAAAATGTGAGGATAGACGCAGATGCCGGGATGTAATCTAGCCTGTTTCAAGTAGCGTCCTAGTGATGAACTGCACAGTGTAAACTATAACCCTGGTTACATCACCGGAATTACGAATGGGAATAATCGTCACTGAGGCTATCCCTAGAAATCAGTCACGGCAGAAACGCGGTAAAAACTTATGGAACGGGACATTTAAAAATATTATATATATATATATATATATATATATATATATATATATATATATAAAGTGCTCTAATGAAAAATTGACAAACACTGAGATACAACCCGGATGACTTAATGTTGGTTAAGGTGGTCGATTCGGTCATTGATCTCCGGTTCAAATCTCATTTGAGGCAAAGCAGAAAAAAGTATAAGGAATGAATATGTTATTGCTGTTCAAGCGACAACTGGAAACTAAGGGAGAGCAGCTGATATAATTCATTTTTGTGGGAAACTAGTATCGAACAGAGGTGTGAACCGGAGAAGAACCCACTAGGCCACTCTGGTCGGTTCTCATTGATTTATCCAACCTCGACGTTACTCATTGTGGCGTCTATATCCGTCCCTGGTCCTATGGGGTGACAGATCGCTGGCGCAGATAAACCAACTGTTGTAACAAAAGTATCTCTTGAGAATAACAAGAAGGATAGAAGTGTACCAATGAATCCACAGTGAGCCGCGGAAACTAGCTCTAATATGTTGCAGAAATCAATCATTATCCATTTTCAAACCGAAGGAAGGGTGTTTCAAACACTTCGAGTGAATGGGGAATAAAGTTCCGCGAGATCCACATTTGTGGCTGGACGCTAATGGTTGCCGTAACTCTTCCATCAGCAGCAAGTATTGTGATCACCAAATAAGTTATTAAACACAAGATGTAGAATGTTAACATGAGAAACCGCGTGAGCACATTAAAGGTAGATTTTTAAAAGATATTGATATTAATAGGAATCCATTTTTATGACATGCTACACGCATGAATGTAGCGAAATGGGTATGCCCCATAGCCCCTGGAACTCACTACATAGCGACGTGGACCGGCAACCGTAACCGTGAAAATTGGAGTAGCATACAGCCACGTGAGGTCACATTAGGTTAGGTGTGGTACAAGTCGGGCGACAGCAAGTTGTCCTCTACCGCCAAAATGACCGACGGACCAGGGATTCAAACCGACAGTCTTTTTGTTGCCAGACGTTTAATTCGCTTGATCAACGCCAGTTCAAAAGAAGTTTTCAAAGCGGAACAAGATTAACCAAACACTGGGCGCGGGCTCGTTGACGCAACCAACACATCATTACTTGTCATCGAGTGAGTGCATTGCATCGCTTTACAGAACTCTCAATTCAAAAATCGAGGCAATTAATCAAGAGACACTTACTGGCCACGACGTCGAGACCGATAATTAGCAAGACAGGAGTTTATTATCTTTTATTCACAGCCAACGCGAAACTGAAGCTAGACCGCAACGGGCAAAACTTATGGATCATCACGAGAAATTCAAGAAACGGCCACATACAGTTTGCTTCATCACAGCTGCTGGTTTCAGACAGATCACTGTGGTGGATTGATGATGTATGATATTAAAAACATGTCGTGCTGACCAAACTGACCCGTCCACCAATCATTACCTGCCTCGAAGAACAGTGTAGAACGAGCCAAGCGTTCTGTGGGTGTACAAAAAATATGATGAAATCACTTCCCCCAAGTCACGTTCAGTCTGTTCTGACAACCGAACTCTACGGACCAGTACCTTAGGTCTCTCTCAGCGGAGGGAATTCAACTTTAGTTTTTATCAACCATCTCTATTTTCCCCCTGAAATTGGGCACGCCTATCTTAGCCAGTGATCGTTGTCTGCTTCTGTTAAGATTCAAGATATACTCAGTCCATCTTCCATTCTTCCGGGTAAACAAATAAAATCGAAATTCACCCCGTAATTTTTCACACAACAATCTCACTCTCATCCAAAAGTCTCTTTGGCATGCATCTGATCTTTTCGTTCTTGAAGCCCTACTCAGTGACAAGGTCAGAGGTGTCACAGAGACGGCCAAAGAGACGTTTGATATTTGCGATCCCCTCGAAATTCTATTCGTCTCAAATGGCCGTGTCTTTTGTCAGATACTAAAATCCCTAAAGAGAAGCAGTGACCACTTTTAAAAATCACGTAACAACTCGCGTGTACGATTTATTCCCATCCTGATAAAAGCTTCTTCATCATCATCATCGTTCAGCGTTAAACAGCAAGGCAA
>LUCM01006386.1:69118-80698 GCA_008360955.1 Fasciolopsis buskii
AGGCTTGAGAAAATGTGAGCTAACAGACTGAAAACCACCTACTACACTACTTGATAATAAACCGTTGCGAGTATCGGGCGTGTTATCAATGGAGATACTATGGGTAGGCAGAAGGGGCAAACAGATTGGGTTGGAGACAGAAGAGACAGGTTGAATGAAAGAGAGGGAAGCTTAAATTAAACGCATCGGCATGGCATTCTCTAACCAACTTTTGAACAGCAGCAATAGCAGATTCCTATAGCAAAGCATTCGACTATTCGGCGGGAAGAAAAACAAACCCGTGAAATGTTCTGTGGATGCCGACGGTATCAACCATGTTCTCATCCACCCTTCTAATAATAATAGCCCAGTCACATTTGCACAGGGTGATGATATTCCAGTCAAATCGTTTTCTAAGGACGAGATGTTCGAGCTTCCGCGTACCAGTAAAAGTACCACAGGCGTTGGTCTTGACAGTCTGCCCCCATCTCTTCCAATGTATGCTGTTGTGATCTTGACTGGCGCATTCCCTTCTGCAGACAACACATCATTAGGCTTATCTACTATCCCTGAATCTTGGAGACCCGTCACCATTGTTCCTCATTCTAAAATCTAGCAGTTCTACTGCCGCGGTCGAACGTTTTCATTCCACTGCAGTAACATTTTCCGGTCTTAAACTGACAAAGCTTCTTGTGCTTAAGCGCCTAATTTCTTTTATGAATCCCCATAACGATACATTTAAATCGTTTGCAAAATCTAACAGGCCCACTTTAGACCCTATCGTCTCCCTTACTCATCACGCTCATAGGCCCTTAGAGGCATCGACGAAAACTACATGCTGCGCCTTCTTAGACTATTCGTCTACATTCGATTCCGTCCCACGGTCTCTCGTACTTTACATATTTGGTTGTCCCAGGCCCTTATTAGTACGGCTGTGTGATTGCCTTGGCAACTGGACCCAGGGCGCACGACTGAGGGATAAAACATCAAAACCGTCTGTTAACGACTTAGGTGTGCTTCAGGTGCTGTTCTTTCACCGTACCTCTTCTCTATCTACACCAGCAACTTATCAACTAGTCGCCTGTGTCACCTGTTTAAGTGCGCTGAAGATGCTTCCCTCTCTCAAGTCGTTTCTAGCACCAATGACTCAAACTTTTTTCAACAGATTACGTTCTATCTACCATTTATCTGTACAAGCCGGTTTAAATTTCAACATATATAGAGATGTTTCTAGTGTCTGTTCCCTCTCCCAGTCAGCGTATCCATCTGGGCCGTCTTTCATCAACCCAGAAACACTTACGAGGGTTGATTTTGTGAGATATCTAGAGGTTATTATTGATAAAAATCTGAAGTGAATTTCTCACATTTCTATCTGTGTAAAGAATCTCCGAGAGTTGTTAGTCTAAATCAGAAGGTCTCGATACTACATAGCGAAACAAAGCATCATATACCGTTTTGCGTGTCAATGTTTTTCCAATCCTTCTTTACTGTTCTGTTGTTCACGCACATTACTTTGAGGAAGACTTTAAAATTCTCCGCTGGAGACTTCCAGTGTGTCCGTCATACCACTTAGCGAACTGTCTGCTAAACCTACCCGCATGTGAAAAGCTTGCTCACAGAACACTTTCAGATTAGACATTACCTGCTCGGTCCTCTCAAAGTGTCATTCTCGCATTTCAACATAAGTTGCTTTTCGCTCCATACCCACTAGAATCAATATCCACAACAGCTCCATCGTTCCAAATTTAGCACGCATTTCGATAAACCGGGATAGTGTTCTAGCCGACTTCTTGAGTAGCCTATCTTAGGTGTTCGAGTTATTCCTCAATGAGTTTCTTTTCGTCATCTTTACATGACGATGAGTGCAACTATTTTCTTATTTCTCACTACGGTTTTTGACTGAAATACGATATATACGTGCGATAAAATACAATACGCGATAACAAAAGCGAGCACGGACCACAACATGACCGCAGTCCACAAGTGTAGACCAGAATGATCGATAAACTTCAGATGATCCACGCCCCTGATGGCCAATGCCAATTCGGTCAGTCTATGCCCAACGCTGTAAAAGCGAAATAGAGGGGCAGGTTGGCCGATGACACATTTTTGGCAAAATTCCTTGTTTGCCAGGAAGAGTCCGTGGTCTGAACGAGCTTGAATAAGACGACCACCGTTGTCAATGTGATCGGATGAGACAGAAAATGGAACTCGATGTATTGTTCGGACTCCGGTAAGTAGCCACGTTTGGTGTTAAAAGCACAAGAAACGACCAAAATGTCTGTTGAACGAACACTTCGGATTAATGGAGATAAGTTTCCATAGAACCCATTTATGGCTTCAAGATCCCGACGAACAAACAACGACACCTCAGGTGACTGCTACTGCTACACACCAAGTGCTCACAAAGGACTGTTGACTGAGTTCCAGTCTAACAGGGCATGTTCGCCTCGCATGCTCATAAACATCTCAACGCTAGCAGGAAAATGAGCACCATGCAAAGAATGAAGAGAAAGAGTTCGTAACTCAGCTACGAACAGTGATTAAGAAAGTGCACTCTTGTACGGCCGCTGCGGAGACCTAACATCGGTTTCAAAAGTTTCAAGAGTTCTACTCACAGCAGCATGTCGCCCCATCTGACTTAGTGAGAAAGTTCAAGTCAGCCAAGTGGCACGACCATTTGGACCAATTTCTTGTTATTTAATTGAAGCCATTATGTGATAAATGTATTGAGCTAAAAATTGTGACAACTTGTACGGTTACGTACAGTAGAAGGACAAAAGTCGGTAAAGGTCTCTTCTTGTTAAGATGACAAAGAAACACTAAAAGACGGTGGTTGGCCTACCGGTTGCCAGAGCAGATGCAGAATATATTTCTATTCACGCGATAGTTGGTTCTAGTATGACACTCACGCATGATTATGGTAGGAAGAGCATGCTCAATAGCCGATAACATTCACCACACTGAGGGTGGAGAAGGAACCGAAACAAAGACGCCGAAACTTGAAGTGGAACCGAATCAAACAGGGTACCACCAAGCCAGGTTTGGTAACGATCAGGGTGATAGCGAACTGCCACCTACCATCAACGGGACCGGTACATCTGGGATTCAAACTTTCGATCTCCTGGGAGTGATAGATGCTTAATCCAATTGAAGACCGCCGGTTAATCCGCTTCGCCGTGAAAAAATCTCATTCTCTCAATCCTCCTGGGCTTGTAATGCATCATGTTCGGGGTTTTCTGACAGGGGCAAAAATGGGACGTCGGCAGAATTTACAGCATTTCTCTAAACTAAACAGCAGAAAAGCATACGGCTTATTCTTAAAACTACTGACTATTTCCCGTTGAACGATAAGTGCAGATCAGGCTTATTCTGGCAAATAGCAGCCGCTTCTATGAACCATGGTAAACCGCTGGATTTGTCACGGCTTACATCTCGCCCAAGGCTACTGAGTTTGCCATTGAGCTACCGTGTATCTTCCATATACTCGGTGCCAAAACTCAAGGACAGTTACAAAATCCTTACAGATTAGATGTCTCGTGATTCCACCGATGTATTTGTCACCGAAAGCTTATTTAAAAAGTAAACAAATGACAAGATAACCAGGGAGTCAGATCTTTCTGGATAAGACTCAGTGAATAGCGGTTTC
The DNA here is from genome assembly GCA_008360955.1 of Fasciolopsis buskii. NCBI lineage: Eukaryota > Metazoa > Platyhelminthes > Trematoda > Plagiorchiida > Fasciolidae > Fasciolopsis > Fasciolopsis buskii. The sequence goes on from LUCM01006386.1 coordinate 72,747, forward strand.
GTGCCCTACAACACAATTAAAGAAGCAGTACAACACGCCCCACTGGCACCATTTCTTGGCCATTGTTGAATTTGTCTATCAGTGAACCTATTCAAAAATTAATGAGATGAACACCGTTTTCTGTTGAACATCGGTTATTTTTATTTTTGTCTTTGTTACTGCGAACGAGAGGGGTGAGTCCGTCATAAAACTCGCCCTTTTGTGTGTCAGTGCTACTGTTTGTTGCAGTAAATGCTGAGTTTATGAGCGAGTTACGCTTGACAAACCTCTCCTTCCAGGCACCAAATGAACCTTGGAGTCTTACGGCACGTGGACGATTATTAAGCAGCATCCACTCTGGAAGGATCGTTCCAGCCTTGTCAGTCAGTACTATTCCTACACTACGTTGATCCACAGCCGGCGCTGCTTAGTCTCCTGAGTTGCACAGGAAACATCTTGATAATATACCGGGGCAGCAAGTTGAATTGTGGTGGAAATCTTGAATTCGTCTCCTTGAGGTAACAGACGTCAGTCGCCAGTGGATCCGTTGTGAGAGTTAAACATGGCTGCTAGCCGTTCCGCACGAGAATGTGTATGTTGAAGGAGCCGAGATTCAGAGGCTGACGAGGCTGCGAGACTGAATATCCTTTACGACGCTTTCCGGCACTGAACCGTTTCGAGCATCTGCCATGTTGTTAGCAGGGGCACTATGCACAGCCGGAGGGGGCAAAGCAAGACGGTTGGGGGCAGAAAATAGGTTGGAGAGTGAACTTTGAGCAGTAGCACTACCCACCGTTCCCGGTGCAATAGACGGCGCTCTTTAGATTAGCCTGCGCGACGAACGATGCAATGCGGAATTCTCTGTAACTCATGGGAGATGGTGGACGGATATTCGCCTTATTTTTGTAATTTATTGAAATGGTAGGTGGGGGCGGCTAAGGGGTCCAGCCGTTAAACCGGCGAGCAACTAGGGTTCCCAACCAAAGCTGTAAGTCTTAGCAAGAACCTGTCCGCTAGGGAGCGAGTAGTGACTCAGTGGAAGCCCACCATTTGTTTGAGTCAATAATTCCTCAACTATATTTTTCCATTTTTGTTACCAACTCGAATCGATCCCCAATCAGGTAGGCCTGGAGAATATCCTGTTAGGCATTTAACCGTTAAGATCCAGGACTTCGTCATGCATTCCATATAACACAGACCGTTGTGTTATAGAGGTAAGCAAGCCCTAACACCACGTCACGATGCAGCCTCATTTTCATTCCAATTGGCAGAAGTACACTACACAATCCAGAGGGAAATGGGCAAGTTGAAAGAATGAACAATGGCGTTACTACTATTTTGCTGAAATCAGAAGAACATTCTTCAGCCAACTGTGGCATTATTAGTGCTCTCCGTCGTCAAGTTTTTTTTCTGTGCAACACAACTAACGCGAACGGATTTCCCTGTGTAATTGGAAGTCAACGTCAAGATGTCGCTGCCAAGTTCGTTACCACTCCTGGACCCGAGCTCTTGCGTCGCAGTGCGAGACCATCAAATTATGGCCCTCTCATTTAGCTCCCATTTTCCATATTCGCAAGAGGGTTGACTCAGAAAAGTGACATCACGCTGGAAATCAAAAACCACAAATAGGAAAAGTCAATAATAAGGATATAAATCACCGAAATCACGCGGACTGAGCAGGTGGGCCGGGGCCAGTCATCAGTTTTCCTATCTCCTTATGTGCGGGGTAATTGCGAGCCACGAGTTATAAGCCCAGGAAGCACACAAGCGTTAATGAGTCCAAACCTTGTTTGAGTGACGCAGTTCATGCGGCAACTGCTTGTTCCACGTCCGTGATGCGGCCGTCGAAAATGAAACGGCTGTTATTTTTCGGTATATATCGCACTCTCAATACGGTACCTATTAATTTATCACGCACAAATCATGTGCCACCAGAATAATGTTGAAAGGCCGAGACAAAGAGTTGAAAAGACGAAAGAAAAACAATCTGCAGAGTTCACAACACAAGCAATTCTTCCGTTCTCCATCTCCACGTTTTCGTCTATCCATCAGGATCCATGATTCCTCTGTGAAATTGGTATAACCCGGTTGCCTAAACCGAAGAAGAGGATTAACTTGGGGGACCCCAGTCACAGCCTTCGACCAAATGGTTAAGTCCACGAGGAAGAAGGACAATCTGAGGGTCATATAACTCACTGGGGGAGCGGTGACTGATCGCTCAGTTCATACGCCCTTCAAATGAGATTAGACATCCTACGTGCCCAGTAGGCCTTGTTCCACAGACGCCGGTGAGCATACTGCCGTATGGTTCGTAAGCCGACGTTGGTTGGTTTGGAATCATATGTTAGCCACCTCCTCTGGAGTGGTCACCAAGGGTCAGTCATTCGTCTTGTCCTTGCACTTCATTGGGAATATCTCAGCAACGAGAAGGCAATAAGTAGGACTGTTTAAGCTAGTTAAAGAAATGGAAGTAGCAGCTGCTTCAGGTAGATGTCAAAGATTGTCGAAGCTTAAACAAAAATCCGGCCCACGGGGAACTTCGGTCACTGGAAGCACATGTGGTGGATATGGTGAAATCACTCAAAATGGAAACCAGAGCCTCGAATGTTGGGACGAATAGTTTAAGCAGTAATGTAGCTGGTCGCGAACTACCATGAACCGGGAAACAATAATCCTCACACCAGATATTGGTTAGAATATAAACCACCAGAGGCCCCCGGGTCAGTACCATGCCCAGCCTATTGAGGCATTATCTGATTCCCTATTTTAGGTCCCATGATCACGAATCCCGGCTTACTCGTATACAAATCATGAAATAACATGGTGACGCGTGCTCCCGTTCTCACGCCCTTACTATGCATCAGGAATTCATCACCCTCACTCGCATTCGTGAAGTAAACTGCAACATTGGTTCCGCTTAGCAGTTTCTCCAATCTTAAACCCATGCTCTATCTTAAACCGAAATCAAAATCTCCCCGTCAGATACCACCCATTCTCCTATTGCACTATTCATTCCTCTTTTGTTCGCAAAGCAGGTGTCCGTGGTTTTGTTCACCAATCAGTTGCTGCCTGCCGAATAACAAGTCAATCGTGATTTGGAACTCACATGGCTGGAGCCCCTAACGCCTTCCTTTGGTGATTACTTTTGTGCCATTTATCGCCCCCAGCAGTTGCGTCTGCTTTGATTCCTCATATTGTTAGACTACAACTATCATATTATTACCCCGATGGACTTAAATGTTCGTAACGGGGAACAGCTGGTGGTGTGCTGGTATCCCGGTTATGGAGCGCGAAGTGGAGCAATTCCGTGGCAAACAGATAACCCGAAATAACCAACCTCCCCAACGGTATACCCGATCAACCTGGCGAACATGCGCAAACTCTCCATTTTCACTTACATCATTTCCCTTTACTAAAATATTTCTATTTTCTCTTTTGCCTCGTCGGACTATTGCACTAGTAGACCCCTAACTAACTTCACCCGCGGACGTGACATTTTATCCTCCCAAGACACATTTCGGTGCTACAACTCGGTCCACTGGGACGGTTTCTGCGACTCCTTAGCTTCCTATCCCCAGAACAATTGTTGTTTTACTTCGGACATCTCCGCATTTGTTTCCAAATTCACCGGCATTGTTTTTCAAGGCAGGAGCCTTCCGATTCCAGACTTCTCTAAACCAAGGAAGCCCGAATCCTCCGAGGGGTTCATTCAGGCATGCAATCGCGTTGTACGCTTGAAGTGCGCAACATTTTGCCGCTGGTGTCGCTCATTAACCTCCGCCATTTATCACACCTTCGTGCAAGCTGAAAATAAGTATTCGTCAACTATACATGGAGTTGAAGAATGCTTCATTCGCTGCAAAGCTAAACGCTGACTGTCATCCGCCAACGGTACCCAACCAACATGACCCGTTGCTAGGGCAGTCTTCGGCAAATTCAGGCCTTCCAATTTCCCTCTTATCTGTCGTCCCTTTGATAATTTTGTCTAAACCACATGAGTAAGCTGGTTTTACTTCCCGATTTTTGCTATTCAAGTTTACCCAAATATTCCGTATTCCCGGCTTGTTCCTCTCCCATTGTCCCTCACTTCAAACCTTATATTATCACTTTGAAAATTCGCTGCATTATCTGGGCGTGTGCATATCACCCGGTCCGGATGGCACCCTATCGATTGTCCTTAAAATCTGTGTCCCTGAATTGGCTATTTTTTACGTCGTCTCTTTCCTTTCTCTCAACTTTTCGGACGCCTCGGAAACAACCAGTGATCCACCCGTTTCAAAACGAGGTGATCATTGTGGACTGACGACTATCGCCCAATTTCCTTCACACGAATTCTGAAAGCATGTGCGCCCGGCACTGCCGGCTAACAACGTTCGGTTCTTGGGCGCAGACTACCGAACGACCGCCACATGGATTCCGCTGTCATGGTCCAACCAGTGATCTCCTGACCGCCTCATCACATTTCCGATCGGTCTCAATTAACAACTACGGTGAATCCTGACTAATCTCAGCCGACATTTATAAAGCCTAGACCAAGTTGGCATGAAAGATATTCTGGCGAAACCGATAGGGTTCGAATTCCCCCTGGTTTTCGTTTTCTCGGTAAGCGAGCCATCGTCCGAGCTTATGAGATTCTGTCCCAGCTACTTCTTGTAAGTGCTGCGGTTCCCCAGGGTCCAACATCCGCGTCCACCCTCTTTTTTATTCGGTGGTAGCCTGCTGATCACTACCTCCAGCTCAATCAATTCTTTTGCTGATGACGTTTTCCCATTATCTTATTTCTTACCGTATTCCCTGTCATGTATAACCAAGGCATCTTTAAACTCCGATACTGAACACATTTCCTCCTAGGTCTCTAACAATCATGACGCATTTAATGCTCCCACAACCCCACTTCCTTTAATCGCCTTGAAACATCATTGGTTCTCCCCATATCTATCTTTTGACTGATCTGACTTGTGTTCCACAAACTTCGTTTCTCTTCTTAATTTAACACTGGCTATTCATTATACTGGTCCCTCGGGATACCTAGCCTTACTTCTCGCGCTGAACGGAAAGTAGGTTTACCGTTTCGCTCTGATGTTTTATCCCTCCAGCTGGTCTTCTTCTATTGAACAAATCTCAAATCAAACTCGCGCTTGAATACTAGTCACGTGTGAAGTGCAGCTTCCTACGCTTCTTCCTCTACCTGATCAGACTCAACGAAAAGTAATCCAGTTGATCGAACGCTCTGCATACACCAGCCCATTGTCGAGAATTTTTTATAGTTATTACCTTGGTTTCTGTTCTTTGGAGCTTGTCTCATAGGTTTTTCCTGAAGCTTGTCTTCATTCTGACTGCATACAGATGACTAGTCTCCTTTATCAAGTTGCTAGGCGTCGTAATGTTTTCTTTCAATTTTTATTTTCCCCCGGATTTCAAAATTCTGGAACATCTTCCCACTTCCTGTATGCATACTTGCAATCTTTCCTGCGTAAAAAAAACAGGATCAACAAACTGTCTCTTACGCGAACTTTCCTCCGCTCCCCCTGAGTACGTCCTTTGGTCACGAGGTTTGTCTCCTATTCTGTACCTCACATTGTGTAGTAAAAAATAGGTCACACTTGGTTAGTCAAGACGCAGAAGTCCCCCAAGGATGACAGAGATGGGATTTCGTAACCAGTAAGCAGATTCATCACTGACAACCCTGAAAGTCTCCTCATTATCTCGTGGTCATGACTCGCTTGAAAGCGAAAGAAGTAACACCTAGAGAACATGCGCCTACGAAACTTCTATTGCCAACTAATTTACAGGCAGGAAGAATAACACTTGCCTCTGTCTGCCTCATCCAGACCAGCGGAGTCTTGAGAAAGCTTCAGCAGTGCCCTGTAAATGTCTGGGTCCAAACAAAAGTATTCCGTTCGAGATGCAATGAGTTTCTGAAACAAACGGCCGTTGATTAGAGACCACATTGGATCGTTATCATAGAGGGTGATGGAGTTCAACGCTTCAAACACTTTTTCAACGGGTTGCAGTATTTCCTTCAGGCGAGTTAATAAAGCAGGCCCAGAAACGGACCCGTCATTTTTTTTCAACTGCTCAGAAAGTTTCGACAACGACAACTGGTGATCAATAAGAAGACGTGAGAATCCTGTAAAGGCCAGATCTGGACTGATGACGCTAAAACTATTGGTGAAAATGTAAGTACCGTATTTTATCACTCACTTCGGCAACATATCGATGCACTCCAGCTTCTGCAACAAACATGTCTCTTTGGGAATTTCAGGTATCACATAAAACGATGGGCCATGGTCGTATTTCGGATCCTGCATAATCGAGAGGCGCCGAGCACAATGGGATAGCACATGACGTGAGTAGAAGAGACGCATCATCTTCCGTAAGTAGCCCACTGAAAATGAAGTGGGATCATATGGACGTTAAAAGATTCAAAAAACATTTAAAGATTAACACTTACAAGAAGATGAAAAGGCGGAAGATGTAAATCCGGTGGAAGATTAAAAAGGATGAACAGAAGAGAAAAAGACGGAAAAGACTGGCTGCATAAGACAAACGTGTGGAGTCCGGTTATAAATTGTTTCGTTACATGCTCCGCACGAGTGCATTGTGACGGGCTCTTCTCATCCGCGATAGACCACTGGATCACGGAGAAAGTGGGAAGGAGTGACAAACAAGTATATCGGGTCTTAACAGACTGTATGTGGGGAAGAGCCGGCCAGTAGCCGCTTGGAGGTGCGAAATCGTCTCATCCGGGGCTTAGAGAAGAGCTGCATGCACACAGGTACATCCCTGAGTTGTAAATAAGGGAATAAGCAAAATTTCGGTAGACAGTTGTGAGTAAGGTGAGCCCACAATCATTAAATAAGCACCTTCAGACAAGCAACAGCAATGGAGAGGACGTGGTGGGTTTTCACTTGCAAAGCGTTCTCCTAAAATGGTACCACAAGAGACTGCTGGTGGCCCGGTGACGTGGCAATTGTGACCACCATCGAAGTGAAGCCACTGACAGCCGTGTGAACCAACGACCACGACAGAATTTCGAGAACCGTGCGATTGGTTACCGGCTCGCCTGGAACATAGGCACTGTCTCACGGGTCATCATCATCATCAACATCATCATTCAGTGTTAAACAGCAAGGTAAGCCTCACTGACCGCTGCCTTTGCCCCGAAGTTACAAGTCTCTAAAAAAGGGTGAACATCAAAGTGGAACAAGGAGTGGACCTGCACAAATTGGGAAAAGATAAGATGCTGCAATCAACACACGAAACACAGTTTAACTGTACAAACGCACATGTTTTCAATCATTCTGATTCGATAGCAAATGACAACACGATCCCCACTGTTCGCGAATCACTGTTATATACTTCAGTGTCTCCAGTCAACAAGTAGACAGGTGTCTTGGACTCCAACCACGAAGACGTGAGACACCTATTTTACCTAAGTTGGCTTTGCCTTTTCTCATCCCAAGTTTCTGCGCCATCTCTTGGCCTCCACATGGCTTCGTACAAAAGGGGCAGAAACACAAAATACGTCATTATATGGTAGATGAGTTTTCGCCATACGCAACATGTGACCCTACCAGCCCAGTCTACGAACGTACATACAATGAAACAAGCTCTTCTCAGAAGTGGCACCCAATACCAGATTCCGAACCTTTATTTTACTCACTGGACACTCCATCCAATCCTAGCCATACTACGTAGACATCCGTGGTCGAAAAACTTCAGCCGACGAAAATTTCCCACACACACACACACACACACACACACACACATACAATGTCTCGCAACTACACAAAACAAGTGAGCGCACCGCGCACAGTACACACGACCTTTCAACTTCAGATTCAATGAAATATCGGGCCGACGCCACAAGTGCTTCAGTCCAGCGTAAGCTGCACGAGCCTTGGATATACGCATACTTACCTCCAATCCCGAGCTACCACCGTTAGACACACAGCTACCAAGGTAGGTGA
>LUCM01006386.1:82409-139768 GCA_008360955.1 Fasciolopsis buskii
CCGATGCAGTATGGAATTATTTGTAGGCGTGTAACTCTTGGGGAATAATGGATGGGTACTGCTAGTGAGTCCAGCCGCTAAGCAGAAGAACGATTAGGGTTCTCAACCAAAGCCTTTGGTTCTGACAAGAACCTGACCGCAAGGCAGCGGGGAATAGCTGAGTGGGAGCCCATCTACTTGGATCAATTATTCTTCCACTCGTTTTTCCGACTGAGCTGCTAACGCAGATCAACCCCAACTTGGAGGACCAGGAGACTACTTTGTCAGGCCTCTCCACCCATTGATCTTCGGCTTCAGATAATCCACTCTGTATAGGTCGTTGGGTCATGGAGGGACGCAAGCCGTCACACCACGTCGAGGTGCAGTCTGGTTGTGACATGAGGTCTCAAAATATCAGCTGTGGTTGTGGGTAGAGTGACCGTGAATTGCTACCGATCACCAAAGTGACCGATCGATTGGGGATTTGAACCCTCGAGGTTTGGATGCAACCGGCGCCGTTTTCTCTCGGACTTGATCATCTAATGAGCGGCACCACTCACTGATTAAGAAAAACCCCATGTTACCGTTGAATCCGTCAGGAAATGTCATTATATTATCGGTCCTGGAGTCAGCACTACCACCGATCAGAGGTTGGTTCACTTTATGTCCATCTATATTCCCGCTGGAAAAATAAAATAATGGTAAAACACGAGTGGTGTCGAACTTTCTTGCTGTGCTTTTGATTTTATCTACATGACGTTGCGGACGCTATCAAGCGTTTATTGTGCGCCACTTCAAAATCCCCCTAATATTTTTTGTCTTCCCGGTGTAACCTGAAAGTTGTACTTTATTCGTTGGAAAAAGAATTTGTCCTTTTCTGTGAGAGAGCCAAGATCCGTCTCACTACGTGCACCGAATCAAAGCTAATATTTCTGCTAGCATCAGGAACTATTATCAAAGTCAACTAACTATTCGAAAAGGTAAATGTTGAGTTCAATCGACCTTTGCTTTCGTAGTCAGAGAGGAAGTATCTGTAAACCACTGTCGATAAGTATTTTGGATTTTCGTCTTCTGTACGAATGTCCGCATCCGCTGCAATCAGTTGCGCTCCTCGAATGGTTTCATTTTTCGGTATACCGCTCTGTGTCTACACTGATTGCGGCATTTCATTCGTCATTTCTTTCTGAGTAAGACATTGGAACCGGTAGAATTATACTGCGTAACCCACAGAGAAACAGACAAGTTATAAAAATTAGTGGAATAATATAGTGAGCCATAACATTTGCGATAGAATCGAAAGATATTGCTATATTGCAGTGGGAACTCGTCTTACTATGTATTATAATTAATGCCACGCCCCTTGAGCGGCTCTTCTCGTGTAATTGGAAGTCAACATCCGGGATTCCACTACCAACTTTGCTTAAAACGCCTGGACCAGTACTCGTGTGTCACAGTCCTACATCATCGAAATATGACCCCCTTGTAGATGTACCGGATATGCTTGATTGCAACTTCCGGAATGCCCATGTTTGTCTTCAGGATGGAAGGGAAGAGACACCGGTCATCATAAATCCGCGTATTCAAAATACTTCAGGTTAAGGCGGACATACATTCACTACCAATTTACTCATACAATTTCCCAGTAACGACACTGAATCCGTTTACACGAAGTATTTAAACACCAGACCCAAAAACCTTTTTCGCAAAATGACAGCAACAAATCCATCTATACAACTTATGCTCGATCGTCAAAGTTTGCAATTAAACAGATAGGTAGAATGTTGCATTATTTGCCTACCATACCAACATGTTTCACTTTTTACATTCCAGACTGTGTCTCAGTTGTTTGAATAACGCTTTCGACTAATGAATCGAAATATCACGAAATCATACTGAATCACGAGTGTCCTTGGTTGCATCTGCGTCGCGATTTGCAGGGGTGAACGCTGAGACGATAGGCAAATTACATTTGTCACACCGACGACTGCCTACTCTGTACGAACCTCTAAGACGGCTGTCGACCAGGGTCTAGTTACACAGTACAGCCTCAGATCTCTAGCCGAGGGCCATACCACCTCCTGCAAAACCAGAAGCTGCCGCCAGAAAGGAACACATGAAACATGATCGAAAGATAGGATGGACACGGCAATCCAATGTCAGAGTCTTGAGTGAAAGTCTTTTAGGCATATAACACCACTGGTCTGCGGTGCACAACCGTTGTTCTAAACGCACCAGTGTTTGTACACGGAATGTGGCTAGTCTAAAAGGGAATCAAAGGTTATTAGCCGGTGGAAGAGGAGTTATCAAGATTTGGATCCTAGCTGAACGCGAGAGAAAAGGCACAAGTTCTTTAAGCTCTCAGAAAGATGGTACACGTTTGCATTTATCTGCGTTGCGGGATACCGTATTACTTGGTTGCCCGGACCAGGTTATGCTTTTTTCATTCGAGGATGTATCCTCAGCCTTAGGGTGACCAAACGCGACCTGCGAGCAGCAGGATCAATCCAGACGAGCCAGTAATCTGTTGATCGGTTCATGTTCCCCTTCTAGAAAACGTTACGGGTCAGTGAAACACGACAGGTGGCAGTGAACTTATTTGGTTGGCAGGCCATAGTCACCACACCACAGTGCCACCAGCAAACCGCTGACATTTTTAAGGGAGAGGGCTTGCCCGGCGAAAACCCACCATGCCCTCAATGCTGACATGGCTTATACACCGGTAAATATTCGGTAAGATGGGCCCATCTATATGATGCAGAAGTCGTGTGCTTGTTCGAACATGCGGAACATGCATAACGAGCACCAGACTGACTCTCGGTTTGGCATGTGCTTCAAAGTGTAAAATGCTGCAACAGGACTGGATGACAGTAATCCCTAGCATGATACCGGATGGAGAGGAACTGATTAATGCAAACCGTTTTACTTATCTCAGCAGGTGCGTGTCGAATGATATCAACAAAGTGATGGTGAGCATTCGTATATCCACGGCTGGAGCGGCATAAGCCGAACTGAAACAGTCGTGGCGTCGGCTTGATATTTCAGTGAATTTGTAGGGTCGCGTTTACTGCCTCGCAGAGCTCAGTCCTGTTGTATGATTGCGAGTAATGGAGTATGCTTGTCGGAAATGTTAGTCGGTTGGAAGTTTTCGACCACCGATGTCTATGTAGTATCGCTAGGGTTGGATTGAGTAATTTGGAAGTTAAGAATAGAGTATTGGATGTCTATTGTGAGAACATTTTATCTCAGTGTATGAAGCTCAACAGACTTTGTTGGTTGGGTCACATGTTGCGAATGGCGAACACTCATCAACCATACCGTCCCCTATTGCGCGTTCCTCCCAAGGAATGGAAGAAGCCATGTGGAGGTGAGCAGATAACGTGGCAACGTGGAATGATGAAATACAGAGTGAACTTAGATGTTTCACACCTTTGTGGTTGAGATCCGAAAGAGCCGTCAACTAGCTGATTAGAGATAGTGAAGGACATGGCGGTGAACCCTGAACAGTGGCGATCGTGTTAGCATTTCCTATCGAATGAGAATGACCGAAGGAAAAGTGTGTTTGTACAATTCCGTGTGCTGGCCACTGCGGCATTTTCTTCTTTCCTCGTCTGTATAGGTCAGCTTGTTCCGCTTGCATATTTACTCACTTTATTGGAGCATGCAACGCTGGAGAAAATGCAGCGATCCGTGGGGTTTGCCCCGCTATTTAACGCTAAAAGATGATGATTCTGCAGCTCGGCTCGTTACCATGCTTGATCTAGTGGGGCGTTATATGTGGCTCCATGCCTCTCCATGTTTCAGTGTCAAGGTTTCCGGTGCCTCCCATGCGGTGGGATATGTCCATTCCACTGCACCCATGCTTCGAGCATGTTTAGAAAAAGAGCAACTTTGATGTTCATCCGATTTATTTTCTGTATTGTTTGGGGCATTTTGTAATAATTTTTGATTTCCATACCATTTTGTTCGAAATTATTTGAAAATCAAATTTCGAACTTTTCGAAAGGAAGCCGTTTGTAGCTCCTCACTCTAAGTAGTGATCAGTTACCTTCACAGATCGTGCGAACAGCTATTGCGGCTGGCTTCTACGCCAGACAAAGTTGGCGCACTTCGGCTCAACTTATCCTTGTTCTTACGAAATGGTAAGAGATCGGAGCCCCCTTCCCCCTTGCCGTTGTCGGTTACTTATGCGGCAGTTGAACTAAGGGGTTTAAAGGTTTCACAATTATCGGACAGCAATGCTCGCGTAAATGGCATTATAGTTGAAAAGATTAATTTTGGTCATTGTCTCAACCCAAGATGACGCTGACATCAATACAACCTAAACGATGATGATACTCAACTTATCTACAGCTAACCAAAAAAATTACAGAGATTTGTCAGATACATAATTCCAGCATCTGAAGAGGTCCATACCACCTGAGCTTTTGCATGCAACAGCCTGAAGAAACAAGCATCTCGCCGTAAATCCCTAGTGTACCTGGGACTGGGAAAACCACCAAATAAGACACTTAAAAACGTACGGGAAGATGGCTTCGATTCTGCAGTTTAAAACAATTCTGCAGCCTGAAGGGCCATTTTCAATTTTTTCCTAGCATTCCAACAACATCCTGTGGTGAGATTCAACAAACCGTTGAGTGCCCGTCCGACAGCATAATGGCTAAGGCGTTTGGCTCAAAATCGTCTGTCCCGGATTCGCATCCCAGTTTGGGCGCGACGAATATGCACTGCTGATGATTTCTAACATGGATAAAACAGCTATACCGAGCTTTCACAGTTTTCTAATGGTGAGCTGAACGTTGACATCACATGGCAGATCATTTCATGGAAACATTCTAACCAAACCAAAGTAACCAGAGGCAAACAACTAAACTTGTTTTCCAAGAGCGACAGAATTTTCCAACCAGATCAAGTTACGCACACCATAATCGAAAACCAACACAAATCGCCTCCGTGGATGTTCTTTGGAGACGACTAAGGATGGTGTTGTCTGTGTAATGGCCATAACTGCAGTAGTCTAGGTCGCTCTAGAACCTAGTAGAAACAAATCGCCTGAGCTTCTTGTGGAGCCTCCGTATTAGCCGTTGCTGAAACGTGGCTCACAGAATCAGATCATGTGCCAGGAAGGAAACTGAATTTCAAGGCAACGGAGTTGCCATCTTCATCGGAGAAGAGAACAACCACTTTAAGGCACAGCTCAAATTATGTATTCGGGACGCCCACGTAGGCAAAGTCATGCTACTGACTCAGGCTAGACGGGCCAAAGTAACCTGCATATACAGGGCCCCAGGTGAAAACCAGGGTGAGGGAGGGTGCGTTACTCCCATATGCACTGAAAACGGTTGAGGAGGTTAATGAGGTCCTCATACTGGGGAGCTTCAGCTTGCGATGCATGAATTGAGTCCTTGAAAAACGGCCTACGTGAAGCGGAACACGGTCTCCTCGAATGGCTGCATTCCAATGCAGCGTACAGACATGGAAAAAAATACCACATACATACGCGGCTGTGCGCCGTTACCACTGAACCCAGCAATTAGAAGCCAGATAAATGAATTCATCAAACTTCAACGCCCCTTCGCTAAGTAAGGGCCATTAAGTGATGGTGAAAATCACTGCATGCGGAAACCCAATTTTGGTCCTAAATGCGTAGTGGGTCACGACTATATGAATTTTGACAAGCTCCAAATCAGAGCAAAGAAGTTAACCTCAAAGATAGCAAACACGGCTGAGGGGGGGGACCAATGAAAAAAAACCGATAGTTACTAAGGTGTTAGCTTCGATAATGCTGCGCCGTTTGACACCGATTCGCGAGAGTAATATCCGCGAACAACAGGCCGGATTTCCGCCAGGTCGAGGTTGCATCGACCAAATATTCACTCTTCGACAGATACTCGAAACGAGCCACACACACACACACCGCCGCCCTACGATCGTAGTCTTCCTCGACTTGAAAGGTGCTTTCGACTCGGTGGATCGACTGGCACTACTCAGTGCTCTCCACCGGAAGGGTATGCCAACTACTTTTGTGAACCTGTCGCTTTAGGGTATACGGTGAACTTTCACGTTCATTCGAAACGACTGGTGGCGTTCGACAAGGGTGTCCCATCACTCCATTCTTGTTCACCTTCGTCATGGACGAGGTGATGGAAGATGCTTTAGGAGTTCTCCGGGATGTAGGAGTGGAACTGGGAAATGGAGGAAAGCTATGCGACCTAGATTACACAGACGACGTCGTGTGCCTGTTCGAGTCTGCGGACCATGCACAATGCGCATTAGATTGATTGTCGAGATCGGTTGCTCGGTTCGGCATGTGCTTTGCACTTTCAAAGTGCAAAGTGCTGTTACAGGACTGGACGACAGCAGCGCCGAACTTGCTACTGGATGGAGAGGAAATAACGACTGTGGACCGTCTCACCTACCTTGGTAGCTGTGTGTAAGTATTCGTATATCCAAGGCTCGAGAAGCTTACGCTGGACTGAAGCACTTGTGACTTCGGCCTGGTATTTCATTGAATCTGTAGTTGAAAGGTCGTGTGTACTGTGCCGCGGTGCGCTCAGTTCTGTTGTACAGTTGCGAGACGTGGACTATGCGTGTTGGCAATGTTCGTCGGTTGGAGGTTTCCGCGAACCGATGTTTACGTAGTATGGCTAGGACTGGATGGAGTGACCGGGTGAGTAATATTGAGGTTAGGAATCTGGTATTGAGTGCCACTTCTGAGAATAGCTTGTTTCATTGTATGAAACTTAGTAGACTACGCTGGTTGGGTCACGTGTTGCGTATGACGAACACTCGTCTACCACCATACCGTGCCTTATTCTGTGTTCCTCCTAAGGAATGGAATAAGCCATGTGGAGGCCAACAGATGACGTGGCAACGTGGGATGAGAAAATGTACAGCGAAGTTAGGTGAAGTAGGTGTCTCACGTCTTCGTGTTTGGGGTCCGAAAGACTTGTCGACTTGCTGGCTGGAGACACTGAATGATATGGCAGTGAACCGTGAACAGTGGCGATCGTGTTATCATTTTCTATCGAATCAGAATGATTGAAAACACGTGCGTTTGTACAGTTAGACTGTGTTTCGGGTGTTGGCTGCAGGAGCATCTTATCTTTTCCCGCCTGTGTAGGTCCACTCCCTGTTCCCGTTGGATATCCACTCTTTTTTATATAAACGTGTAACTTTGGGGGAAAGGCAGCGGTCAGTGAGGGTTACCTTGCTGTTCAACGCTGAACGATGATGATGGTGATTAAACGAGGAAGCCTTGCTAACCTCCAAAGGGAATGTGCTTTTGAAATGAAGAAGTCGCAAAATCAAGGTATCTTGGGTGGAGGGCAGTTTCCACTAAGACCTTTAGACGAGGAAGCTAACGCAGAAGAATTCACAATGACGCTTGAAACCAGTGAAATTGGATGAGGTATGTAAACCATAGAAGCAGTACCGAAAGCTGACATAAAATCAGCAGCACAAGTCCCAGTTTCAACTGGCTCGACGTGCCAAGTGGCAACAGATTTAGTACGTCTATGTCCAGTCTGAAAAATCGCTGAAAGATAGTATTGGGCCGCTGAAGGTAAGAGACTTGGCTATTACTAACGACTGAACTGAAATAGAATGGGCTGAATTGAATTGGATTGAACTGAACTCAACTGAACGGACGATCAGAGCAAAAATTATGTACCGATAGTGCACTTTGGTGGCGTCCATAGAGCTAACGGTGACAAACCTAGAGCCTCAGTACCGGAGACTTCACCGTAGATCGCTGCAGATTAACTGTTAGCAAAAGAAAATGTACGTAGGGGTCGGACAAGAATAAGTCGGCTGGACCCGACGATATTCCTCCTGTTACTGTCAAACCGCTAGCGGCTATCGTCGCCGAACCAGTGTGCAAATTATTCCAGGCTGCAATTAAGGTTCAATACCGAAGGACTGGAGAAGTGCAGTGGTGACGGCTGTAAATAAGGGAGGTCCGAACTCGGGACTGGTAGATTTCAGATCGATCAGCCTCATCAGCATTCTGTGCAAAGTGACGGAGATAATCTGGACCCACATTTTCCCACATTTAGTAGAGTATACAGTTGTGCTCAGCTCAGCAAAGTTTTATGAACAGGTCGTCTCAAAAATTCCTTTTGGCTGTTGGATTGGGTCACCGGAAGACTGAAGGAAGGTAAAAAGGTAAACGCTTATTGTCTTGATCTCAGCAAGGTAACGAGTATAGCGAAGCACGGCCAGTAACGAGACGTGAACCCAACGCAAGCTTGCGTAGAGATCGCGAAGTCTGGAGGTCTCAACGAACTTCGGAGATGGAAAACGCAGTGGCCGCAGGAAATTCCCGCAAGCTGTTTCACCTCTTCTGAGCTAGCGGTAAGAAAGTACTGGGCATGAGTGAAACAACCTATGAAGCTGAGGGTTCGCCCTAGTTAAATATTTGGGGATGGAGCTGTTCAGAGAACTTTAAGTTTTGTTCTCGAAGATTTGATACTCCGATTCAGTCCCTCCCCCTTGTGGGGACAGTTGATCATTGTTTCCGACTTTAAAACGGTCTTGCGCAGTGACTGCGCTAACCATGAGGGTATTAGCATAATCCCATTAGCGCCTAAGTTGTTTTCGTTTGTCATTATTCGCAGACTGTTCAACAAGTGCAAAGGGCAAACTTGTGAATAACAGGCTGGATTCTGCACTGGCCGTGAGTGCGTTCATCAAATCTTCACCCTTAGAAAGACATTAGGGCACCGTTTTACTTTCCAAAAAGCCACCGATCATCACGTTATTGGATATTCACGTGGCGTTCATCATCGTTCAGCGTTGAACAGCAAGGTAACCCTCACTGACCGCTGCCTTTCCCCCAAAGTTACACGTTTATATAAAAAAGAGTGGATATCCAACGGGAACAGGGAGTGGACCTACACAGGCGGGAAAAGATAAGATGCTCCTGCAGCCAACACCCGAAACACAGTCTAACTGTACAAACGCACGTGTTTTCAATCATTCTGATTCGATAGAAAATGACAGCACGATCGCCACTGTTCACGGTTCACTGCCATATCATTCAGTGTCTCCAGCCAGCAAGTCGACAAGTCTTTCGGACCCCAAACACGAAGACGTGAGACACCTACTTCACCTAACTTCGCTGTACATTTTCTCATCCCACGTTGCCACGTCATCTGTTGGCCTCCACATGGCTTATTCCATTCCTTAGGAGGAACACAGAATAAGGCACGGTATGGTGGTAGACGAGTGTTCGTCATACGCAACACGTGACCCAACCAGCGTAGTCTACTAAGTTTCATACGCTGAAACAAGCTATTCTCAGAAGTGGCACTCAATACCAGATTCCTAACCTCAATATTACTCACCCGGTCACTCCATCCAGTCCTAGCCATACTACGTAAACATCGGTTCGCGGAAACCTCCAACCGACGAACATTGCCAACACGCATAGTCCACGTCTCGCAACTGTACAACAGAACTGAGCGCACCGCGGCACAGTACACACGACCTTTCAACTACAGATTCAATGAAATACCAGGCCGAAGTCACAAGTGCTTCAGTCCAGCGTAAGCTTCTCGAGCCTTGGATATACGAATACTTACACACAGCTACCAAGGTAGGTGAGACGGTCCACAGTCGTTATTTCCTCTCCATCCAGTAGCAAGTTCGGCGCTGCTGTCGTCCAGTCCTGTAACAGCACTTTGCACTTTGAAAGTGCTAAGCACATGCCAAACCGAGCAACCGATCTCGACAATCAATCTAATGCGCATTGTGCATGGTTCGCAGACTCGAACAAGCACACGACGTCGTCTGTGTAATCTAGGTCGCCCATCTAAACGGGCTTCCGATGCAATAAGTTTCCAAACTGATGCATTCAAATCACCTGCTGCCACTACAATGTCAGAGCATTTGCTTTTCCGAACAAGGGTGACGAGGTCATCGTAAAATTCGTCTTTCTCCATGTCAGTGCTGCAGTCTGTTAGAGCGTATGCTGAGATAACAAATAGACTACGCTTAACACTACTATCCTTCCGAACGTCGACTGATCCCTGCAATCTCACGGCACACAAGCGACTGTTGACTGGGATCCAGTCTAAAAGAGCCGCTTCAGCCTTCTCACTCAAGACTATTCCTACACCACGTTGACCCACAGCTTGAGCTGCTTCGTCTCCTGAAGTGCGAAGAAAATATCTTGACGAGACGTTTGGTGCAGTCAGTTGAATTGCTCTACTCGAATCCTGAATTCGTGTTTCACTCACACAGCAGACATCAATCGAAAGTGAGTCCACTGTCAGAGCCAAACACGCCTGTTGGTCAGCCTGCATTAAAGTGCGCACATTGAAGGAACCGAGATTCAGAGTCTGACAAGGCTTGAGAAAATGTGAGCTAACAGACTGAAAACCACCTACTACACTACTTGACAATAAACCGTTGCGAGTATCGGGCGTGTTATCAATGGAGATACTATCGGTAGGCAGAAGAGGCAAACAGATTAGGTCGGAGACAGAAGAGACAAATTGAATAAAACAGAGGGAACTCTGAGCAGTAGCATACTTATCACTACCCACCCCACCTGCGCTCGATGCAATGGGCAGCGCGGTCCTGGTTATCCTGCGCGACGACCGATGCAGTATGGAATTATTTGTAGGCGTGTAACTCTTGGGGAATAATGGATGGGTACTGCTAGTGAGTCCAGCCGCTAAGCAGAAGAACGATTAGGGTTCTCAACCAAAGCCTTTGGTTCTGACAAGAACCTGACCGCAAGGCAGCGGGGAATAGCTGAGTGGGAGCCCATCTACTTGGATCAATTATTCTTCCACTCGTTTTTCCGACTGAGCTGCTAACGCAGATCAACCCCAACTTGGAGGACCAGGAGACTACTTCGTCAGGCCTCTACCCATTGACCTTCCAGGCATGGTTGGATCTTCGGCTTGAGATAAGCTCGTTGGATCTTGGAAGGACGCAAGCCGTCACACCACGTCAAGGTGTACTCTTGTTGTGACAGTCACGCGGCATTCGGCTCTCTTGATAGGTCTGCCCTGTGGCACTGTTTGTTGAGGAATGAAGTACCTGAAAAGTGTAAGTCGGTCCTCAAAGAGTTCCACCGGCAAACCTCGGGTTGGGTTAGAGCATATGGCAAGCATTTGCCACCCTTCGTCTCCAGCGGAGTACGACAAGAGTATATATACCCCTATTTCTAATCAACTTTTATCTTTTTCTGTTCTTGAAATAACAATGTACATCATTATTCAGGAAGGGCGCCGCGGTCAACAGAAGGCTGCCAAGTGAGGAGTTGACCGGCGGTGGGAGGATTCCGACCCGCAGCCGTCACGTCCAAACGCCATGAACTTATCCGTTTGTCCACCGCCGGCTATGGATGTTCTGTAGAATGCATTGTTTGGTCTTTTAAACGGTGAGGTTGAACACTTTCCAAGGAAGAAAGTTATTAACTTAAAGTATGCTAATTATATCGCCTTGTGGAGCCACGGTGTACAGTCAATTCAACACGCGTTAGACTGCTTGCTGATTGAGGCATCCATGCAGATACGGTGTGCTTTACACATTCAAAATGCAACGTAGTTGTTCAAGACTGACAGAAGCCTGTGCCTGCGTCCATCCTTTATCGTGATCCGTTAGAGGCAGTCAACAGCTTCAATCACCTCGCGAGTCTAACCACACCTGGCGGAGGTGTTAGGGAGGTCATATAACTCGAGAAAGCCAGAGCAGCTTTTACGAGCCTGCGATACCTGTGATACCGCCATGATATCCGCCTTTTCCCAAATTGAAGGGTGTACAATACTACAGTTCGTAGTCTTAGGCCTTACGGTTGCTAGACCTGGCCTCCCAGTGTTGAGGATGCCCGAATCACTGCTCGAGTTCTGTGGGAACATTGGGTGAGCAATGACGAGGTGCGTCGTCGTGTGTCGGATGCAGCCATCCGTTCTCTAACTAAATTAATTGCTCTATGTCGCCTTTGATGGCGCGGTTACGCATTACGCATGCCTTTGCGAGTTCTTTCTGTGCGTGCTGGGCAAAGCAGGAAAAAGGGACGCGGCAGTCAAGCTGTGATTTGGCATTTGGGTATAAAGAAGTTAGCTTAGGTTTTGGACTCTGTTGGTGCTTCCCCCTTCTCGGTTGGGGTTTAAGAAATGAGGATTGCTGTTGGTTGGAGACGCTGAGATATGGTTTAGAATCGAAGACTGGTGTGAATGCTTTATACCCTGTTTGTAGAAAACGTGCCCCTTAAGTAGACACCGAAAACAAAGAAAATCACAAAATGTAAACGTCGAAAACAAAAAATGGAATTCTGCCGGTGTTTTATTATTATTATTATTATTATTATTATTATTATTATTATTATTATTATTATCACTTTCTGAATAATTTCATGTATAAGTTGTTTCGTCGGCACCATGCTATTTTCAAGCCGGTGTAATAGTATATACATATAAATATGAAATAATTCACCATGTGATATCATCGCTCAAATCACCATAAAGAAACCATGGAAGCACTGTACAGCTGTTTCATTCTTGTTAGGAATCATCAGCAGTGCATATCCCCCGCGCACGAACTGGGACGCGAACCCGGGAAGAACGACTGTGTCGAACGCCTTAGCCATTACGCTAACGGGCAGGCTCTGAACGGTCTGCTAAACTTCACCACATGATGTTGCACCTACCCGTCACTGATTTGCACGGTTACTGTCCGCTAGCTCCCAGTGATCGACCCCTATTGATAGATGACTTCTTTGCAGGTAGCCTAAGTACGACGAAGGCTTTGGATATGACCTACAGAGCTTGATTACTTCATACATGTTAGTAGTAGGAGATTGAATGTTTTCATGGAATAAATCATCATTTTATGTCATCGCTTAACTCACCATAAAGTAACCATGGTGCAACATCATGTGGTGAAGTTCAACAGACCGTTCAGAGCCTGCCCGGTAGGGTAACGGCTAAGGCGTTCGACACAGAATCGTTCATCCCGGGTTCGCGTCCCAGTTCGGGCAAGGTGGATATGCACTGTCGATGATTCCTAACAAGGATGAAACAGCTGTACAGTGCTTCCATGGTTTCTTTACGGTGAGTTGAGCGATGACATCACATGGTGATTTATTCCATGAAAACATTCAATCTCCTACCACTAATATATATATATATATATTCATTGGGTATCCACGGCAGGATATATCGGTGGCTGGGAACGTCTGTCACCAGGAGGACATTCCACTTCATGACAGGAGACAAACGCTAGTTATGAGCGACGTTTTGCAGGAATGAATATTAGTGTCACTTTTGTTCCGCTTTTATCAGTCTTAGCTTCAACTCCAAAACCATTCGGGTTCTTTTACGCCGGTAGTGTGACTAATGGAAAGACCTCAGCGGGAATAAATAGGTTGTTTTGCACTGGGTTGACAAGTGGAAATTATCTAGATTCTAATAAAAGTCACTCGTTTAATCGAAACACTTAAACCTCACAGAAGCACACGCCACAAAACTGTTGCCAGTGAATACGGCTAACAAGATTACGGGCCTCGAGCTAACAGCCAAATCTAATTTTAAGTGGGGGCGTCAGTGCGCATTGGCCGTTCAAAAGGCCAGAAATGAACTGTTTAAGCTGAATTTAGCAGTCACAGTTCCATAGACTTATACAAAGGCACAGTAAGAGTATTCGTTGAAGGCCTAGTTATCTTCAAAAACGAGGCTGCTGGTTTAAGACAGGTGCAGCGATTCCCCATACGAATGGTTGAAGAACAGGGTGGAAAGTTGTACGACCATCAATTTTGACATGGGTCTACTTTGCTGGACTGAAAAAGACAGGCAAAACCCACTGGATACTTTTAAGGTAATAAATGCGCTGTCGGTTTTTGGCCCGAAATTCGCCCACGTGGCCATGAAAGGAACCTAACAATAACGAGAATTATAAGGTGCACTTCTATGTTGACCAGGTTTTCTCATTTAGGCCGGAAGGAACCATCCCAAAAAAACACCTGTAGAGCCCGTTCATTTTTAGCCAAGCTTCTAGCCTGAGTGATACTTCAAAATTTCAAGATCCCATACGGGTCCGATGAGAGATAAAATAAACCTAGGTAAACTAATACTATCAACATTTTCAGTTTCACGGATGAAATCACTTTACAAATGACATGAAATGCCGAGTGATTGGAAGGGATTTTGAGTAACAAAACAATGAGCATATAAAAACCGTAATGCTCTAGATAGCATTGAATCATGCTAGCGACGCCGCATGAAAAAATAAAACCACGCGTGGGCGGTGTAACGCAGATGGGTATTCCGACTCCAGTTGGATTACAGGAATATACGGCGAGATGCCTGATCGCCCAGGTTCCAGAGCTCCTTGTATCAAACGACGCCTCGACACAAGGAGGGTGGAAACTCTTTTCGTCTCTTACAGGAGGGGAAAGTAATTAATGTGAAGCTTTCCTTACTTCCATCTCCCCAGCTCAACATTTCAGATATTCCCCTCTCCAAACTGAGATAGCCATGCATTGTCTAGCCTTCCTTTGAATTTACGCCCCGATCACACCTCGAACACTTCCTTCCCTGGCTTGTTCCAGCCAGTTACCACTCACAAGGCAGGCGATTTGCTTCTTGGCCGTATGGTTGCGTGCCCTCGTACAGACATTTTCTCATTTCCTCCAAGTGTTTCATTCGCCCTCATGTAGAATAAGGCGCCACGGTGACCCGTATTTCGGCCAGACCTTTAACGATCTTGAATGGCTGCTTTAAGTCATCTCTCCACCTGCGACCTTCCAGGGAGTGCAAGCCAAGCTCCCGTAGTCATTTCTCATATCCCATGTGCCTCTAATGCCCAAACCACTGTGTAAAGGCGTACTTAACCTGTTCCAGCATTTCCTCATTTCTCTCATAAACCGGTCTTCATGCCTGAGCACAGGGGTTCAAGTGCGGCCGGACTAATGTCTTGAAAGGCTGCAGAAGAACGTTGGCCTTCCTAGATTCTACAGTCCTCTCAGGTTGGGTGTGAGGTAACACATACATTCCTGAACGCCTCCTGACATTGTAGATTAGGTTTGAAGTCGGCACTTACTACTATCTCG
This sequence comes from Fasciolopsis buskii, assembly GCA_008360955.1. Taxonomy (NCBI): domain Eukaryota; kingdom Metazoa; phylum Platyhelminthes; class Trematoda; order Plagiorchiida; family Fasciolidae; genus Fasciolopsis; species Fasciolopsis buskii. The sequence continues at coordinate 97,450 of LUCM01006386.1, forward strand.
AGGTACCTTGCTTGCTGCATTTTTTCATCGCGAACTGGTGCACAATTGGGCTCATGTGGCGAGGGGATTTGTTTCTACCTCAATGGGCCCCTGGCATTTGACCAAGTTCCCACCGACCACTGGTAAACTCTTCCAGAGCCCTCTGGATGGCGTCACCGTCGGCTGTCCCTAATAGAGTGATGGTTTCAGCAAACATCATCTTCGATTGTAGAGGGTTGAATGTGCCGTGCCACGTAGGAACTTAATCGCAAACTCCTGAGAGCATCCCGTTCACATATCCACGAGCTGCCGCCGTATCACCAAGTGCTGGTTTGGTGTTGTTTGAAGCCAGTCTCGCTATTCTCAGCTACAAAGGCAGGGTGGGTGTTCCATATGGTAGCCGCACGTCTGGAGAGACGATGCACCGTGGGACGGCCCATAAATTTCACATCCAATCACAGTCAAATAAGGGGAACGCTTCTTTCATTTATTATTCCATTTTACCTAGGATAGCCTTTGAGATAGAGATAACGTCGACAGCCAGCACGATATAACTTAAGCAGTCGCAAACGTCTTTCGCAGCTGACCCAACGAAATCCGTCGACGAGCCTTGCGCATACCCTTTTACATGTTTCACGATGCTCAATTCACTGGCGGCATGGGTAAAACTTGCAGGTTCATCATTTTTGAGCCCCGTATGCATGAGAGACTCGTGCAGCTCATTGAGGCCTGGGATAGACCAATTTTGAGAAAAACAAACGACAGTTCCCAGCACAACTCCAGCAAGCGCACAAGATTTGACTGAATGTGTCAGTGTTTTCGATTAAGCGGGACCACAACCTCAAGATTTCTTTTAGCGTCCACCGACAGCAAATCTTCCGCAAAAATAGTGCAGCCCGTCAGTGTACTTTTGCACCCGATCCACATGTGTTCGCATTTGGCAAGATTTGTGGACTCTTTCCGAGTTTCAGCCTCCCCCTTTCTAAGTTCCTTGGTTTGCTGTGAATAATCTCGACTCCTCCAGGAGTCTGTATGATGCCGCACAGTTTCTTTCATTGGCATAAATTGGGGCTGGGACTGGAACAGAGACCATTCACGTAATCGAGGAACATTAACGGTATAGGCGCCGAACATTACCTCACTGGGTAACAATTGGACACCGACTGACTTATTCCGACAGAGAAGAACCTTCTGGTGACGAAACCCCTTATCTAGCGCAGCGGCGGTTCTCAACGCCCAGCACCCTGAGGTACTCCAGGATGGCGCTATAGGAAACCTTAACAAATGCTTTCCTAAAGTCGTCAAAAACCACGTCTTAGCGGTGACCAGCGGCCATGACGGACGCCTAGCGTTCTCGTGTTAGTAATAAATTTAAGATTCGTGATAGTCTCGGACGAACTTCGCGATACTCAGAGCGAAGAAGCTGGTTGGACAGCAGAAGGTTTCTTTGCCGATGGGTGCCCGCTAACTCCGTGATCTTGCCTGTCACATAGTTCAAGCTGACTGGGAGATAACCGAAAGAATCGCCACAGGCATTTGCCTTGAACGGGATCAGATGACCACAACCTTCCATTCTGCAAGCAGCCTGGCCAGTGTCATTGACTGGCTGAATATTTCACCCAGGGTTTTAGCAATCACCGACAGTAATTTCTTCAAAGGCATTGGTTACAGTGGGTCAGAATTCCGAAATCGACACTGTTTCACAAATGTCAGCACCTGCACAGCTCCAACAACGATGAAGCCTTTCGGCGAAAAAGACGCCGAATAACTGCATCTGCGAGCGAACCAGCGAAACGGGATAGTAGAAGGAAGAAAATTGCAAACCAAAAAGTTGGGTAATCTTGATACCGGCTGCGGTCAGCATTGCACGCAACTGGAAGAGGTATAATGCCAGTGGTTCTAGTCGGCTGACGGATGTACGTGAAAAACCTCTTTCATGTGGTGGTCAACTGAATCGTCAGCGCGTCAGCAAATCTATCGCGTCACTGTGATGGAAGCGTTCCGCGAAATTTCTTACTTTTCTTATTCCTTCTTATAATTGCGAAAATCTGCTATGCTCGGTTTTTGCCTTTCGCTAGAATACGCAGCCCCTGATCAAGCCAAGGGTCCCATAACATGTGGCCTGCTGTACCTAGATGGAGCAAAATTCAAGCTAAGGCCGAGAAGTCCATTCCTTATGATCCCACACGCATTCTACACGCCAGACGGACAATGGGACAGCCATGACAATAATTCTGCCATAGGTCGCATTCCTTCAAAGTTTGCGATTCAGATGTGGGTTTCGGGGTGTGGATACGGGAATGACTGCATTCGATGTTATCAATGGAACAGGAGTGTGGGTTGGTAACTGGTGCCAGGAGGAGAAATAAAATCAAAATGCTCGACGTCGACCAACGCGGGGACAGAATTAATTCTAAATCGGATGCCTGCAATCCTGGCCGATGGACGAACGTTTTAAAACAGTGTCAAATTGATAATGGCGTACCTTAGGTCTCTGAAAAAATTATCGAGCCCCTAGGGCAACTCAAAATGGCCCAAAAGGTGTTAGACAAATTGAGGTCTCCCAGGACAAGGCACTGAGCATCATGTACCCAGCGGCGCAGATTGTTCAGGGTGGTCGGTGTTGTAGGTGTAGGGCAAACAACAACTGTTACGGTAATTGAACGGGAAATTTGAGTTTAAACCAGAGAGAATTATGGAGTTCCTCAATTCAAGCACGAATATCGACAAGAAACGGAATTTCAAATTTTGCAGACTGCCAGGAAACGCGGTGTCCATGACCATGACCTGTGACTATATTGAAAAATTAGACAAAAAAGAAAATAAAAGCGCTCATTCTCAAAAGTGGAGAGGACTGTACAAAAGCAAATAACAAACATGACAAGCCATATTTGTATGATAGATGCACAAATGTTAGCGAGTTGCAACGGGGGTTTGATTTCGAGGGGAATTCACATCGGTACCGCTAGGTTTTTCCATTATGCATATCGTCGGCCGCCGTACGCACGTAGCAGACCGAGTTGGATGGATAACGCCACCAATGAATTCCTTAAGGTGGCGATATTCCCGAACGTCGGAATAAAACACGAGTTTTACTTGGCAGAATGGATAACACGAGGCAAGTAAAACGAAACAAATCAAGGGTCAGAAAATCTGGAGGTAGTTTTTACGGAATGCATAGCCTGATGGGGAATATAGTTAAAGAACGTTGGCAGCAGAAAGGCGTAGTTTTTGAACCGCAGCTTTTGGGCAGGTAAAGACGGCGATACGTGAAAGACACTGTGTCTGACGCGTAACATTTTTAGCCAACTTTGATTTCCCTAATTTCAGCTGGGTTCAACGGTGTAGGTGGAGTCAAAAAGAGGAAGAGGAACCGAATTTAAATGAGCCAATATCTGGTGGACTCTCATGAAGAGCAGCTACAGGGAGCCGCAGTCTGTTGCCAAACTTGGCAAGCCGGACTAAGGGTTCGTGAGAAGTGTTGGTCGTCAGCCATTTTGATGAGGAAAGTTGAGGTGCACGCAGAACATCATCTAATATCAAATGCCAATGATAAACATCTTCCGTTAGTCGCTTTTGTAAAATTTAAATAATAAGGACTTTGAGAAGGAGCGAGAGGAAGCTAGAACAAAGAGGTGCTCGTGAACATTATCCAACTAACATTGTACCCACCGTCCGCGCCTCGTGACGTCTCCGCAAGAGGTGGGCACAAAAATAAGCATTTTTTGCGCACGCCAATGGCATCTTCCATTCAGACTGTTTCGGCAGTACTTACTTGTAATTTTTCTAAATGCTTCTTATCATTTGCGTGATCTGGTATGATTTCCTGTTTTCAAAGGGATCGGGATCACCCCGCTCGTCGCCATCTTGGTCAACCATTCCCGTTATCGGTGGATTTTATCCCGGTTTTGGCATTAGGGTTTGGTTTGTCTGTTCTTAGTAAGCTGAGTGGTCATCTTTCGCGAATTTTGGCACGTGAAGTGTATTGCAATGGGTTTTTGATATTCTTAGGTTTTACGTTGCGTAACATTCATGTCATATTAAAAGAGCCCTTAGCTTTTACATATATCAGCAGGTTAATGTCCTCCTAAGGTAGACGTCAGTGGGATCACACTTAGTGCATTACTGTGGACGTTCAATTTAATCCGATAAGTATCTTCACAGTGGGTTTTTACTCATCAGTCAAAATCAAGAAACCATGGAATATTATAATTTTCTTGTTAGCGACAACTGCCATTTTACCGTGAATGTCGTAAGTGATTTCACTATGTCTTCACTATGCTAGTATGGGGATAACCCGAAATACTGGGGGGACCAGTGTGGAGGTGGGCAGAAAGGGGGTAAGTTCTGGTAGGAATAAGGAGGTGGCGGTGGTGGTTCAGGAGGGGAAGGAATAAGGAATTTTCTGACTGCATAGGTATGGTGAAAAAAAGACATTAGTGGGATGAGGTACGTTCCTTGTGTTTGGGCTAGCTCGGTGGTTTTCACGTTGTCAACAACTAAGATGCCACTTAGGTAACGCTTGATGTCTGCATAAGCATACATAACAGGGGCATTTTAGAGCGGCTAACACAGGGGTTAAAGTGTGAGTTGATAATTGCCATATTTGCAGGGGCTAGTTGTGAGCTGAAATTTGTGCTATTGCTCCTGATTATTGGGAATGGGCATCACTGAACTGAGAAAAGCCACAAACGGCAGAATGTGTCCGTTGCTGGCACGGTCGTCGCCACGGAATGTCTTGTACGGTTGGAACGGCAGATGCTTGCGAACGCAGTGATCATTCTTCCGTTTTTCTACAGGGCAGTAGCGACTTATACCACTTTGTGCTTTCTGTAAACTAAGGTGATTTAGTAAGATTGAAAGGGCAGCACCAAAAAATAGAGTACCACACGGAAAATGCAAAACAACTATGTGAAAATAGGATAACAGAAGTGATAAATGAACCGGAAGGGACCAGCGGAAACCGTTTTGTACAGAAAGATTAAAAAGAAACGACAGATACCTTGCTAGGATGTTGCCGGAAAGAATAGTGGAATAAAGGGTCGTTATGATTACAAAACTAACACCCTGGATGGCTGGCAGAAACACCTCTACCAAGCTGACTGGGGCAAAGAATAGGACGGTTCAATGAAAAAAACAAGGACCAAATGAAAAGGAAAAATAAGAAATAAATGAAAATAAATGATTAGGATAACGCCTTTAGAGCATGCATAAGCATATAATCGTGGGTTTCCGTATGACAAAATGCACTGCGCATCCGGTCAGGCTATTCTGTATTCGCTCCTCAAACGCGAAGCCGTCTAGTATCCAGTAAAATGAACAGCGGCAGCTTTTAACCTTCTTGAAGGTTAGGGCGTCTTTCCTCCTTCTTTTTTGCATATTCCTTCTCTTTTCGTGCTCCGTCTCCAACGGTTACAATCTCACTTCCGTGCATACCTTTGCTTTCTTGATCTGTGGCTTTATCCCGAGCACCGTAAACCTGAAAGAGCCTACATTTGGACGGCGTGCAGCGTACCGTGAGATCACTGCAAAGCTTGTCTTGTCTATCCCCGTGGCATACCGGATCCGTATTCCAACGGGCAGCAGCCTGGGAAAAATAAGGTAAAAATTCTGCGCCCCGAGAAACCGCATTTTAAAAAGTGAAAATGCAGCCACGTCCCTCCAGTACCCAATGGATAATTTTAGGCAATCAAAAAAGAAGCATTCGCGGATTTTCGACGCTTCTAACGATTACACCGCTGGAAAGAAGATGCATGAGCATCATTAGGTAAGAAGCGCGCACCGTGGAAAAATGTTTTGTGGCAAACCCTCAGATACAATATATTCCTGAGCAGAGATTTGAAATTGTTGTCTTCGGTTCGGTGTACCTAGTCGCAAGTCAGCTATACAAATGGCCAGCAGCAAAACATTTTCAGAGGCATTGAGCTAAGTTTACTTAAGTATAAACTATCCAAAATTGTAACAAACAATATAAGCGCAACTAAAACAATGTGTCAGGTTCGGTCGGAGGCAAACATTAAAAAAACAATATAGAACGCAAGTACCATGCTTGAAAAACATTTTAATACATATGGTTGCAACCGCGCTAAGTATATTTAGGTGATTTTTCTCGGATATTTGAAAAGGAATAACTGAAAACACTGTCAGCCGCAACAGTTGGTATATTTGCTGGTTCACATATTCTATCCGTCAATCGATTTAACAACAGTCATAATAATGAATATTTCTCGATTTGCTAGATGCATGAGCAAGGCAAGATCAAGTTTTTACAGAAATGATGCACCAGAAATACGAACGGGGTAAATCGTAGGGAGAGGGGTTGAGACCAACCTTAAGTAACTTGACAGGTTTGTTTATTTTTGTATATTCCTCGACATACGAGAGTCATGCGCAAAGCAAACTCAAAATTGGGCAAAAAAGGCGCAGTGCAGACAAGAAAACAAAAACGAAACATGTAATGCAATGTGGTTTCACTCACAAGATCATAACAGGCAATGTGATTTCCTAAGCACGGGGTTCCGAGTTTTCACTCAAAGCTCTATAATGATGCGCAAAGATTTTTCTGTGACTGTTTACCATTCCTGAACTGCGAGTAATGCTATGTTTGAATGCAGCAAAGGTGCGTATTGCGGACGCAACATACTGCTGGAGGGCAATGGCTGTCGCCGCCTGTTGGCCGGGTTCCTCGAAAATCAAAAGAGTTAAATGGTGGAGATGGGGATCAATATGGGTGTGATAAGGGAATGAAGATAAGTAAAAACCACAGTGGATATCAAAAAATGCAGTATGAAACTCAAAATTTGCCAGTTGATCTCTCTATTTATCCTTTTACCTGCACGCTCTTGCAATCTTTGACACCATCCTGTTGTCCGTTCCCAAAATTTTATTGCACCTCATAGCCGTTTCGGATATCTAGACTTTTGACAACCCCTACGATGCCTACACCAGCGGAACCAAAGCGACGTTAGCGCTCACCGTTATACTCAGAAAACCCTTAAAAACCCTGATTCCCACTAAAGGGTGCTCAGCACCGCTTATTGGCATATTTATTGATCATGGTTCCAAAGCTCTGGATGTATCAAAAAGACTAAGGGGCCTACAAATCAAAGTCCAACAGACCGAGGATTTGTCACTGAAACTGTTCCATTCGCCAGCCTAACTGACCCTTTCAGTGACTGACGTCAGAAGTCTCGCTGCCACTGGGCGCTTCTTTGGTTCTGAAACTAAAGACGCTCGCAACCTAATTGCGAATATGAAAAACGCCGTTGTCTTCAATAAACCCGACGATTCCCACTGCCACTGGTCCAATCTACCATTCTCAATGCTTGTAGCATGACCCACCACTCCTGATTGTGTTCTGGACTCCGAAGCCCTCCAAAAAAATATCCAATGTTATTCTACTTTCGGGGTGACCCCTCTTTCAATGAGTTTATAACAGGCAAGGCAACCATTACCAACTATGCATCTTATGAAAATATCAAGACTTTCAAGGATAAAACTCCCTTGCAGATATATTACGGTCACTGAAGTTTACCACAAATTTTCAGGTTGGCAAGACTTCGGTTGTGTCTTGCGCTCCTCCTCTGACCAATACGCCGCCAGCACAGGTTCCCTCTTGATGGGCGAAATTTTGAGCCTACTGTCATGGTTCCGAATAACCTACCTGCTCCATGCGACAGACTCCGTCGCCCCACGTTCCCGGCTATCCCGTGCCCGATGACCACTACCGAGCCCAAAATACAAGACTCATCGAAAACTGCACCTTCAAGCAATTTGCACAACCGACCTCTGCCGTACTTACGCCGCTCAATTTCCTGTCCCATCTCTCCACCCCACAAATATGTTACTAGCCTGTCTGAGAATAAATCTAATGATGGCAGTGGCACCCCAGCTGCAAAGGTGGTAGTCACTGGACACCACCTCCATTGGTCGCAACCAATACCGTTAGATCTGGATGAAACTCACTCTCCTTCGCCCGTCCAACCGCCCCAAGCTAGCAGCGCTGACGGTATAACTACACGGATGATTGCCGTCTCACCGAAGTCTTTTCAGGCTAACACCAACCGCTTGGCATATACTGCATCCCAGATACGCCCTCAAGCACTTCCTCATCCACCCGTCAGACAACAGCGTGGCACCCATCCTAAATCAGTTGAATCCCGCAGGAAGCGCATACCAGTGACCTATTCAACTAACCACAACACCCCGCACTTCATTAGCCATCCTGTTAACTCAGTAGGTCAACCTGTCTATACATCTCGACCGTCTGGAACTCTCGGCACACGCAACTCGAGTAAGCCATCCCGGCCTGAGCTCTGCCAAATGGTAAGGTCCACAAATTCACGAAGGCCAACGCCTTCCGCCTACAATCACGAGGCTATTGGCCCACTGTACCCCGTCCTCCACCCTCCTTCGCTAACACGGTATGATAACGATGCCCCTCTGTATTTAGGGTCCGCCGCTTATCCTCCCTACTCTGACCCAATTCTTAGTCAACCTGGTTTGGGGGCATTCCCCCAACTCCAATGCCCCTTTTCTACTCCTGTAAATCAAAATTCTCGCCCCTATTACCAGTATCCCTATAACTTTGCACGATTTAGCCCGGCCCCCCAGGCTAGCTGCCAAATTCTAGATAACTGTGTACCTCCATTTGTTACACAACCTATCATGAGACCCCTTTCCGAACCCACTATTGTCCAGCGCTTACCCCAATTTCCCCAGCTACAAAACACTGCTCACCTGATCCCTGAGAATTCCAAAAGTAACGTCTATCTAAAAACTTCATGGACGTACCTGCCAGCCGGCTTTTCCTCTGAAATCTCCCGAAGCCCCGTCCCTACCATTCCCCTAGATTGCCAGTTCCGTCGTTACAAGGTCACATTTCAGCGACCTAACAGTCCCACCCCTCTGATACCACATCCCCGCACCGGCATCCTCTGAGAATTCGCTCAGTAACCCCTAATCTTCTTCTATCACCTTGGTCTTCAGTCCACAAATCCCTTAACAAAGACAGGCCCTCGCCGGTCAGTATAACTAACTCTGCTGAATTTGCTCCCTCATCACAGCTATGCACTGTACGCACCCCAAATGTATCCGTTGATTATTTGACCCCACCAAACCCACCTCTTGGATATCACGTGGACCAAAAAATTCCGGTGAATCTCCCCTACTCCTCTTGAAATCCCGCTCACTGACTTATAAATTAGGGGAGCGAAGATTGTAAACGGCTAAAAACCCTTCCGACATTGACAGAGACTTAGCTAACAGACCACAGCTCTCCTTCGTCTTTTTTGTTTGCTGGTTACACGCCACACCAAACCATCAGATCAATTCGTAGAGGGGGAGGCGCCTAGCCTAAGTGAGGCAGCCACGTAAAGCTTCCGTCGTCCATCACCCACTCCTTGATGCTACCTCTGACATCATTTGGCTTCTGGTACAACTACCCAGAATCCACGTAGGATGTGTATGCCGACAACCAAACTCGATTACTTCTGATATTTCTCGTTTCACTCAAGCCTTCCTTCGAACTTCTGTTTTCCCCCTCAGCCCTAGGATGATTACATGTAACTTGAATGCCCCCAAAAATTGTTGGTCTAATTTATCCACCCCACATACCTTACTGAAATTTGTTTTTCAAACGCACGCTAAACGACAGGCTCAGCCTGTGACCACGCCCACAACGCTCCATAATATATTAGACCTAGTTTTTGGGCATAGCACTCCTAATGTTAAGGTTGCAATACTGAAACTCTTCTGTGGGAGTGATCACAAGATGGTCACGTGTAGCTTCCTTCTCCGTTACAAACCCTTCTCACTCATGTGTATCCGCCATGCTGCTACTTCATATATGTCGACTCGTTGGGACGAGATCCCTGAAGCTCTGCGACCCCCTGATTGGTCCAGCTTCTTTTTATCACCTGACCCGCAGAGTGCGGTAGACGACCTTTACGCAAAATTTCTTTTCACTATTATTCACCTATCCAATCCGAGCACTCAACATAAACCAAAGCAGCCTAGTAGGGTTTGGCAGCTCCAGATGGAATTTTGAAGGCGCTAAAAACATCGATAAAACGGGTGACTTCCCGTTCCTAATGCAAGCTTTCCACATGCAAAAAGAATTTCTTATTGAGTCCGAACTAGGATCAAAATGCAGAAAATTCTAGCTTTTGGATCGCCTAACCCAGTTCGGAAGACTTTCCATATTTTCAAAGGTCTCTCGCAGGCGAAATCGTCAGCTATTCCGAACTTCATCTTATTCAACAACTTACACATGGAGTTCCCTGTAGACATCGCAGGAGCATTCAATACATATTTCTGTTCTACTCTCATTATTGACGTCCGGCCACATTCTAAAACCCACCCCGGTGAGATTGTCCTCCATTTCATTTGACGTTGCTGGCATCATGACAGTGATGAAATATGATAGGACATCGCATTAGCCGCGCCCTGTTGGCATGCCACCAGTCCTACTTCACACCGCTGGTCCAGATTTTCCTCTTCTAAATCTGTTCTTGCCCACTATGTCTGGCTCCAATTTTCCGTCACAGTGGAACACTTCCAATAATGTGCCACACCACAATAATGGTTCTATGCTGTACCCGTAAACCTTCGCCTTACTAACCACAGTCCAATTCTATTCGGGCTTATGGAAATGATTGTTAAACAGCAGCTGGTTAATCTCCTTACTGCTTGCAACCTTATCAACCCTTCCCTACACGGCTTCCTCAAGGGCGGATCTTGCTTCATACGTCATTTTGACTCCTTGAACCTGGTAAACCAGAGTGATGATTCCCACCGGTCGATGCTCATGTTCTTTCTAGACATGTCCAAGGAGTTTGTCCGTTTTTCCAACTCCCGACTTTTGGCTATAATTGGGACTTATGTAATAAGAAATGCCTCTTATCTTGGCTGTCATCCTATATTTTTGGTCGCTTTTCGGCAGTCGTTATTAACGGTTGTTTTCTCAGGCATCTGCTGTTATCAGTGAGGCCATTCAGGGTAGCGTTCTACGTCCTCTCCTGTTACTGTTATACATTGATATCTTTAAATTTATTCACCATGGCGTACCATTCCTGTTTGCCGATGACATTAACAGTCTACTCTTTTGGGGCTGCTTCATTTAGTTCCACTCTTGCATTTATCACTGGAGACCTAGAGTCTCTTGATAACTGTTGTTCCAAGCGACCCATGAAGTTCTGTGTTTTAAAGAGTTCTCTAATAACATAAAAGCCATGCTCCTCCGGGCTCCCTCTCCGAAAGCGGCATGCCAATTCTTGTATCACACACAGTTAAGGACTAAGGGTTACGATACTCCTGCTCTTTCAACTTCCACAAACAGGCCCACCATCAGACCGATGTAGCCAAGAGAACCGCCACAATGATCCTAAGGGCTTTCCGCACTCAAGACTGCAGAATTATAACCTTCAGGTCCTATGCTGTGCCCATCTCGAGTACTGCCCGATTATCTTTACCCATGTGCGTAACATCAATCGAACTGCAATCGAGAATGTGCAGCGTGCATTCACTAGAAATCTCCTAGATCCCTCATGTAGCCTGAAGTATAGGGCCATATACGGGCTGCTTGGACATGAATCATTATGGCTTCTTTGTCGTAATAATGTTTACTCAACCACAAAAGTCATACATGAGGCTGGTTGTCCCCCTCATCCAATTCGTAGTGGGTGCTACTCCTTTAGAATGCCCCTGATGTGACTATCGATCAGGGCAAAGTTCTTCACAGTTGCTTGCACAAAACTCCCTAGTACCCTGCGAACGTGCCCAAATTTAACCTGGTTCAAAACCCAGCTGGCAAAGTTACTGGATGTCCCGTTCTTAATTAACCTGACACTAGCTAACTTTGGACTAGACGAGGCTTACTTACATGGGTGAGAATTCTAGTTCATAACCGAGTCCTTACTGAGATCACCATCTGGGATTCACAAGATTCAGCTTCACCTCTCATCTCCTCACTTTCTTGCACGCCCCCGTTAGTGCATTCTTTGATCTCCGTTGTAGTATTGTACCTTCTTCCTAGTGGCTTAGGTAACCAACCGTTGAGATTTACCTAATATGGGCCGACAACTATCGCAAAGGATATTTTGAGGGATAAATGCTGCCATCATATTTCGTGACCCAAAACACATTCAGGCTGTATACGCTTTGCATCTCATGTCATCTTATCCCTTTCACTGGCTTGGCAGGGCCGAATAGGTCGTTCTCGGCAGCCCCAAACCTTTAACTGCCCCTAAAACTGCTACCATAGCTCAGCTCTAGTTACCACACTAAACGAAATAGATGCGTTATGTTGCGGGTATGTTGTCGCAATCCAGTAATCAACATAACCCCAAGCTGGAACCCATGCCAGACTAATTCGCTCTTTTGCGTTCCAGCTCTCACACTCGAAGTAGACGCGCTTTTACCAGTTCCGTTTTCGACTGGCGATTCCAAATCTGCTGCCTCATAACTCCTGTTAGGAACCTGGTAGCTAGAACTGTTGCCCGGGTACTGGTCAGTTCAACCGAAACTACGCCGATTATCGCGCTGGATATCTCGACTTGCATCCTTGCGATTGGACAAAACCGTGATTATTACTGTCTCCGGAACGGCTCGCGCACCGCACATTACTCACCAGTACTGCTAAATGAGATCAAAAGCTACGACAACAAAAATGGCGGCATAGAAAACATTTTTGTATTTTTGGAGTATTCTTACACAAAATTTCTCTTATCCGACGCAACTGTCAGTGCGGCTTACCGCCCCCGCATGCAAACATAAAAACTATTCTTGGTAGTTTCAAATTTAAAGCTTCAATAATTATCCCCCAGATAGTGTGAGACAATCTTGACAGTCTTCCTCCACCTTCAGCATACTTTCGGCCTTTTGTTATTGTCAAATGTGTGTCTTATTCACTTTGACCGATGTTACACATGGTTTTCACTGCTGCCGTCCAACTACCGTATTACCGCCGCTTGTCATCTCCTCGGCTCAACGTTTCCGTTCATTGCGTAATGCTCTTGACGTTTGAGGACTCCGGCCACATCTCGATATCTGCCTTTGAACTCCTTCCATATTGTGCGCCAGCAATGAGCAAATTTACTGCACTTAAACACGAGATGACTCGTATTCCGCTGCTTGCAAGCAGTCCAATGAAAATCTGTTTGGTCTTGAAAAATTAGTTTTCTATTCTTCGTTTTCCATGGGCATACTTGTCCTCTTCCATTGCCCTGCGACATCTCATATCACTTGCCGGTGTGCTTTTCCGACAACTCAGGGTTGCATTCACCCCCCTATTCATTCTGATTTCTATTATTCGCATTTCCTGTGCATCATCCTTGTAAAACTGTTTTCTAGCCTTGCGCATGCATCTCACAAATCGAGAAATATGCGTTATTATTATTTTCAAAAATTTAAAGAGGTACGTACAGTGCCTGAGGAGCCAGGTTGCGACAGAAGTGCCCTGCGGTCCTTCATGCACACTGCATGTACCAAGTCCTTTTCCGTACCCATGGGGTTTGCCAAATTTGCTCCAACAATGAAACATTTGTCGCACTGTGAATATGTTAACACCATGTTTTAGTGATGAACGTGGTTTAGCGGCCACGGAAGGGGCTTTGTATTTTACCCACAACACCATGAGAACAGCGTTGGTAAATGCATAACCCAGTGAAATGAGTTCGCACGCGTGGCGAAGCAGCTGCCGCGCAGGATTTTGCGTCCGCGACTACGGAATTTTAAAAAGCGCAATATCGGACTCATCATTGGGGCACGACTGACTTTGAAGGGCACCTTGAAGCAAAGCGTCACTGGCAAACAATTTAAGGTATGAACAGGATAACCTATATTAGAGGAACCGTAAAGCAGGAAAAAATTTTGTACAAAGCACCAAAGAATAAATGCAACAAGAGTAATGTAAGTTTAATGTGCGCACTGGTGACAAAAACAAGATGCTCATACATATCATCATGGGGCTAGCGCCATTTTGGTAGTTGGGATGCTTCTATAAAAGAAACAAGCTAACTTTGCGGCTTATCACAGTAAGGCCTACGTTGGATGCTACAGCAGCAGTCAAAATAACTTCTACATCCCCTCCCTCTTTGGATGAAGGCCTCTTTGGGGGCATCACAAATCACGAGAGAAATGAACGCGCCTAACTAATATGATGCCAAATTGCACACTGTTGATTACAAACATATTCAGTTCCGAGATGCACTGTTTCAGAAATTCTGGAACAGAGGAGAGATTAACTTTCCCGCAATAGAATCCAAAGTCGAACACCGATATAAAGCACGGTTTCATGGCGCTTGGAAATATGTGCCTCAAACGCACATTTTATAAACGGACGACCGTTGTACCTTCAAAATTTGGTTGTACTTTTACGGGCTTTGGATGGGTCCTAGAAAGCTGTTTTTGAATCGCACTTTCCAGAAGCGTGCTATACGCCTGGCAGTTCCGCGATTGAACTTATTGTAAGCGTTCTAAGCAACGTCCCAATGTACCGACGAATATTCGACACGTGGAACTGTACTGCTTTCAATATTCGTGCTTGTTGCGCTGTCGCCAATCTGAAACGGACGGACGCAGTCTGAAGCAAACCCAAAAGAGAACCTATGTTTTTAGGATTACGATTTGCGACACCGAACTCCATGGCGCCGCAGTTGACGGAAATGCAGGAATATCTATTTTTCTGTCAATAATAGCGGGTCCGTTACACACCGCGAAGTGCGATGCACCGGACAACGCGGATAACGTTCAACAGTCACTTTTGTAATTCAGCATAAAATGCCGTTAATGAAGATAAGCTATCATATCGTAAGCTTTACTGCCGGTTTTAACCAACAGATACGAATCAACCATAAACTTATCTTTAGGATAAAATAGAGCTGCCACTGAAATACGCTCACTCTGACCCCATTGATGAATACGTTAACAGGTAAATACCCTGCTGGGATATATGAAAGACAAGGGCTCAATCATAGTAGCAGCACTCCTAAGAAAGACGAGTAAAACAGAATAATACTGAAATTCTCCGCAAGATCCTTTACGCCGAAATGTGCCACAGGTGACTATCCAAACTACGAGGAACTTATGAAGCAACGCGTGAAGTCAGAAACCAGGACACAACACACCGCTAATGACAATGGATACCCAAGACGCCGGGGAGGGTGGTCATCGCCCTTGTTTGGCAGCTAAGCTCCTGGCTGCTTTGTTGGACGGTCTGGGTAAGTAGCGCAGCTGGATGTCAATTCATGCTTCAGCACACACCCGTTTATTTTTTAACGTACCCCTCCTAGCCGCGTACCTGGCACGTATGCTCACGTCTACAACAATTATCATCGTTCTTCATTATTAATTGTTCATGCACGCTTAATAAAATTACTATAAGGTTCAAGTTGATGTTGTCCTATTTAAACACGAACTATTGATCCTAACATTCTCGTGCTTCTCCCTTCCTTCCTGTTTATAACTTCCCTCGGCAATTTCTGACCAGTATCCAGCCCACAATGCCATCCGCTCCCTATTTCAGTTAGGCCCAGTCCCGACAACTAGAAGCAGCACAAATCGGCGATAAATCACATCATCAGTTGCAACTGATTTCATGTAGCATGTAAAAACCGGGTCCGAATACCAGAGGAACTCCACAAACACAAAAAACAGTGACCTTATTTCCCAACGCTTGCTCTAGCCGTTCTATCAGACCACTGTAATCTGCATCCGCGAAGATAGAAAAAGATAAAAACGGAACGCGCTGCGAATAAAAACCAAGCAGTTTAGGACTGACTGAGCCATGTAGCCTATGGGAGGAGGCAGACGGCAAATTTGTCGCAAACGTTCCGTCAGTGGGACACTACCTCCTGCCTATTTCAAGACAGTGGTCTGGACCCTGCAATCTTTGTGAGAAACTGACTGTCATCGCTGTTTCCATTTTCTGTTTACTCACCCTAATGCCAGCTGGAACAAATTCCAGACTATCCTCTCTCTCCGGCTCTTCTCTGGGCTCGCCAATGACCACAGGTGCAACGAGAACTTTCGCAGAAAGCTCCATTCCATCCTTTGCGCTGGTTGCCGATCCCCGTTAGGAAGCTTCTATACGGATCTGACGCTCCAGTACCGGGCTGCAAACTCGTAAGACAAACGAAGCCAATTACTACTGAAATGCCGCGCAGCCCCCCCAACCTCCTGACACCTACCGCCACAGAACACCATAATCTCCGATAATAAACGAGGACAACACAAGTCATTCATGGCGAATGTATTTAAGGATTGATTGTAATTCCTGCACGCACGCGTTTTCTTCCCGACACGCATCACAGTCTGCTCCCAGCTGCATAAGTCCAGTGGCCATTCGTGTGAATTCCATTGTCTCTCAGTCCACAATTTTTCATGTAATATCGCCCCGTAAATTGTTTGATGCTTATCGGTGTTTTATTTTAAGCATTATTTTGACTCTTTAATGTTGTTAATTACCCTTCTCCATCCACCTCATATGATATCCAGTGCGGCCTTGACTTATCACCCCCCGTTTGCACGTCCATGCTCATTCTCAACTTCACTATATAACGCTCTTTATTTTTGAGGAACCTGGCCATATGGCAACATCCACCGTCGCTGCCCAGCCACACCTTTGATGCATTTAATCATGGACTGACTAGCAGCTCGCTACTGATAATCAGCCCCAAAAAGCATTGGCGAAGAATTATCTGCTTTGATATAAAAGCTCGAAGGCTCGCACCTAGCCTATCGCACTGCGGGTTTTGATCATGAGAACACAGACACATGGCATCTTCCCGTCTGGTTTCTGTTTCCGTGTCTTCATTGTGCCAGCCATGTATAAATTTGATCTTGCCTTGTGCATGCCTCTCGAATGTCGTGAAATATACGCTATATTATTAAACGAAGGGATGCCAAACTCGATTACGTAACGACGACAAATATCTTTTTAAGTTACGAGTAAACAGCACCCATTTAATTTTAATAAACAACGTGCCATTTCCATCAACATCAAACCTGTGTTTATCTGCTCAGACGTCACCGGGTGTAAATTGTAGCCAAGGTGCTCCATGGGTAATCACTTATAGACTGATGACTTGAGACGGAAATCGCAGGGTCTTATTTGATTTCGGCCAAGTGCGCAACATCAGGGAAAAACAAATTCAACCACTTGTTTTTCAATCTCAGACTCCAGATTATGCTCCAGAACAGCCTCTCGCCAGAAGATCAGACAAAACCTTATTAGCAGCAAACGCACTTCGAAAGCTTCGGTTTGTTACGGTGCCGTAAACCTGCCATCAGAACCTGGGGCGTTCGAAAGCTGCGGTTACTTGGTCAACCAAACCTTTTGAAACCTCTTGAAACCCTACCTTGTGCCGCGGAACGGATGTCACTCCATCTTCCAGCTTCCTCCGTTTCAACTCCATGCACCCCATCCAAGATCAAGGAAAGGCCGCCACACCTTAGACAAAACGGCTCACTGGTCTCGAACCAGAGTAAAACATCACGTCTTCAAGGATTCCTTGATATGGCATGGGGCACAAAATAGACGGTGCGCCGCGTGCGTGCACGTTGTCGCGATGTCGGGAGTGTCTGCTCGCGAATTTTATACACTGCAGAAAATGAAACGACAGGTCAGTAAACAAGGTGATCGTGTTTTACAAATGGTTGCAAAAGTTGTGCCATGACATTTTCAGAGTTCGGTCGTATATTCCCAAGCAGGATAGTGATACTCCCGAAGAACACCGGGGTTCCATAAAGGGCCATTTGGGGAATCCTAGGATACTCACTGATTTTGCCCGAGCATTAGGAGTCTGTTCTTAGGAAGCACGTGGAAGTAGCCCTGATTGTCGCATGGGGATTCCGGAGTATCTCTTTTCTAAACAGGGAAGTGAGTACTCGGGTGACAGCTGTCACTAGTGGGCGAAATTACGCAGCTGGTAGCCATGTGTTTAGTAACTTGATAATTGAGTTACTAAACGTCAGCATGATTACCTAACGATGGCATAATTTTATCAATACACTGGTATCCCAGCGAACCTAAGATTACTTAAGACTAAGTTTAAGCACACAAAACTGTTTATTGGAGCGCCTACGCACTCGCTGTATCGACCCACAAGACTGAGTGAAAGCTACACCGATGGAGAAACTATACTCGCTAATTACAATAATCCGCTGTACGATTAAGACGCCCCTGAATGCGTCAAAACCCTTAAATCGAAAAACCTTCCTGCAACCCCTGGGGACCGTCATTGTCCCTTTCAGTGGTTCCCTGATATTGGACTTGCGGCCGGGCCCCTTGGCCGAAACGTATGCAACAAAGCGATAAAATATATCTTTTTCCCCAAATGTAAACAGCGCAGTGAAATGCTAAGGCCGACGCGGATTTCAACAAAGTGATCAGCGGATTAACGTTTGAAACCTTTGAACCTTTCGATCGCAGTGTGGGTGCGCCTTAACACGTAATGGCTTACATGTCCCCATGACCAAATGATCTGTACGGGATGATATATCTCAAACCGAATATCATGCATGGAATGTCAGTGAATGGATGCCTGAGAAAATGGTCTCTTGATCCTCTAAATTTAGGCTTGATTTGGGCCGGCAATTCAGCCGGAAAAATGAGAGGAAGAATAAGTAACCCAACTAGATGGGTTTCCACTCAACCACTCTCCGCTTTTTTTCCGACAGGTCCTTGTTAGGATCAAAGGTTTTGGTCGAAAACTAATCGTCCTCCGCATTAAGAGCCAGGTCACCCAGAAACTTCGGCGAATAGTGCAGTAGTAGATTCCATGACATCGGTCCTCGAGCAAGATAATCAAGACAATGATACCCGTTGTTTCGTGCTGATGGGTAGTGATAATTATAAGCTGCTCCGATTGCCCCTGAGAATTTTAAGTACTAGGCCGCAGTCAGGGTTCCCAAAGAAAACTCCCTCTATGGTGCGGTCAGTCCCAAAAAACCAGTCGCCCAAAAGTCTGCTCCCTGTTGTAGAATGCCTGCGGCTTAGGATTCCACACATCGACGGCATCAAATGTTACGCAGTCCCAGACTATATCAACGACCAGTTAGGAGTCGTGATAGAAGAAATCAATGTTTATTAAATTCATACTGGTATATCTTTTATCTTTTATTTTCTTTATTAATGGAACAACAATGTACATTAATCTTCATGAAGGGGGCCGCGGCCAGCAGAGGATTGCCAAGTGCGGAAGTTGACCGGCGGTGAGAGGGTTCGAACCTGCGACCTTCACGTCCGAACGCCACGACTTTATCCGTTTGGCCACCGCCGACCAGCAGTGCAGGTGACAGTCGGTGAGGATGGAACTAGTACCAGATTTGAATTAGCGCACACTGAAACTGGACTTGCGACTAATTACAGTTGTCAACCGTATAGGAAAATATACAAGAAACATAAATAGCTTGCAAGCGGGCGAAAGCAAGGGCGTATTAAACTGTGCTCTGAAACCAAAATTCGGGCGTTTGTGCTAATCTGAGATCGAATAAGGTTAATGCGCATCAGTCAATACGGGTGGAAAGATGTGCGACGCCTAAAGGCGGTGAGTAGAGAGTTATACTACTGGATTTGAAGTGTGTGATCCGAACCGCCGCCGGAAAGACAATAAAACGGATGTCTCGGTAGCCTCGCTTGGATTGGATGGTGTAGCCGGGTGAGTAATGTTGAAATGAGGAATCTAGTATTAAATACCGATTCTGAGAATGTTTTATCTCAGCATATGCAACTTAGTAGTCTACGCTGGTCGGGTCACTTGTTGCGTATGGCAAACACTCGTCCACCATACAGTGCCTTATTTCGCCTTTCTTCCCAGGAGTGAAGGAAGCCATGTGGCAATGTGGAATGAAAAAAATGTACAGTGAACTTAGGTAAATTAGGTGTCTCACGTCTTACTGGTTAGTGTCCGAGATACCCTTCATCTAACTGGCTGGAGACACCGAACAGTGGCGATTGTGTTATCGTTTTTTGTCGAATCAGAATGATTGAAAGAGTGCATTTATAGAGTTAGACTGTTCCGTGTGTTAGCAGCAGCATTCTTATGTTTTCTGTTCTTCTTTTTATAGAAACGTAACCTTGTGAAAAGGCAGTGATCACTAAGGCTTCGCTTGCTGTTTAACGCTGAACGATGATGACCATGATGATGATGTTGATTAGACGCATGGGCACAGTTCATTTGGTACAGATGGACATGTAAACAAACGGATAATACATGGGATAGATACGAAAGGTCGCAGATAGCATGAAACCAAATTTAACAATACAATCAGCCTGTAGACAAAGCGGTTTGCAAACAAACTCATTGTGAAATTGAGGCCAAACAACTGCGAGAAACTGAATAATGATGCTCTCTGTCTACGTCGAAAGAACATAATTGACAAGGTATCAGAAGCAGTCGTACGTGAAGAAAACTGTCACTGATAACCGGAGGAAATCAATGCCTTCTGAGTGGATCCCAGTTAACAGTCGTTTGGATGCAGTTCGGTTGAGCCGATTTGTTAGTGTCAATGGCAGTTGACTGAATCCTTCTCTGTCTCTTCTCCCTCCAACCGGGTCCCTTCGCCCCTCTGCCTGCCCATAGTGTCCCCACTGATAACACGCCCGATACTCGCAACGGTTCATTTTGAAATGGTGTAGTAGGTGGTTTTCAATTTCCTAGTTCGCATTTTCTCAAGCCTCGTCAACCTCTGAATCTCGGTTCTTTCAATGTGCGCACTCCCATGAGAGCTGGCCAAAAGAAGTGTTTAGCTCTAACGGTAGACTCACTTTCGATTGATGTCTGCTGCGTCAGTGAAACACGAATTCACGATTCCAGTAACTGCGCCAAATGTCCCGTCAAGATATTTTCTGTGCACTTCAGGAGACGAAGCAGCTCGAGCTGTGCGTCAACGCGGTGTAGGCATAATCTTAAGAGAGAAGACTGAAGCGGTCCTTTTAGACTGGATCCCAGTTAACAGTTGCTTGTGTGCCATGAGACTGCAGGGATCAGCCGGCGTCCGAAAGGATAGTAGTGTTAAGCGTAGTTTATTTGTTATCTCGGCATACGCTCCAATGGACTTGCATGCAAAAAGAAGAGTTTTATGACGAACTTCTTGCCCTTCTTCTGAAAAGCAAACACTGACATTGTAGTGTTAGCAAGTGACTTTAATGCACAAGTTGGAAAACTGAGTGTATCGCAAGCCTGTTTAGGTGGGCGGTGCGCCTTGCTTGCTCAGCGAACGAATAACGGCGAGAGACTTCTCCAGTTCTCTGCGGACAATAACTTCCTCATGTCTAGCACAAACATTCGACACAGTTCGCGTCGCTCGGCGAAATGGCGCTCTAACTCGACAGGTGGTTTGAGTGAGATTGACCGTATTGCAGTATGCTACCGCTGGTATGTTTCTGTGCAGAACTGTAGATCGTACTAGACTACATACGTCGGTTTTAATACGATTTTTGCTTCATCTCAGCGAACATCGACGCAGGCCATAAACTCGATTGGTCGTCGAACGTCTGTGTGATTCGGCTGTTCGCAACAGCTATGAGCGGAAACTACCCGATGAATTAAGAACTCCGACGAGCAGTAACGTAGACGAGCAATGAAATCAAATAAAGCGGGCTATGCATTTGACAACAGATTTCACCCGTGGTCCTAGATCTAGCGTCCATCAAAGACACTGGATCTCACAAGGATTGCTGGGTCTAATGGAGCAAAGACGTCAGCTCCCTAACTGCAAGGAAGTGAATAAGATGCGTCGGCAGTTGCTGCGTCAGGTGACGATAAGCCTTAATAATGACCGTGAAAACTGGTGGGTTAAGGTAGCCGAAGGGATGGAAGTGGCGTCCGCTTCAGGTAACAGTCAAAGACTGTTTGAACTTATACGCGACAGCGGTGGGCGGCGAACTTTGGTTAGTGAAGTCGTGTGCGATAGGACTGGAGAGCTCACCGATGGTAGACTGTAAAAGCTGGACCGTTGGGCGGAGCATTTCAGGGATCAGTTTAGATGGCCGCACGCTAACATATTTAGTCCGACGTCTGGAGCTGTGAATCCTTGGGAGGTGTCACTTGATTCCCCACTGGAAGTGGAGGTGGAGTCGGATATTCGACATCTGAATAGGGAAACGCAACCGGCCCCGACGAACTCCACCCGGTTTGAAAAGAACCGGATTGAGTTCGTCGATGATAAAGTCAATTACCTTGTTTCGACAAAGGTGTCCCCTCTCTCCACTCCTCTTCAACTTCCTCATGGACGAGGTGATGGAAAATGCTTTGGGAGGTCTCCGAGATGTAAGAGTCGAACTGGGAAATGCAGAGAAGCTATTTGACCTAGACTACGCACATGATGTTTGTGTCTCTTCAAGTCTGCGGACACTAGATAGACTCTCGAGATCGGTTGCTCGGTTTGGCATGTGGTTTGCACCTTCAAAGTGTAAGGTGCTGTTGCGGGATTTGACTGCAGCAGTACCGTACTTGATACTGGATGGAGAGAAACCAATGGTTGTAGACCGTTTAACCTACCTTGGTAGCTGCGTGTCCAACGATGGTAATTCGATAGTAGAGGTAAATACACGTTTATCCAAGGCTCGGGTAGCTTACGCGTAACTGAAGCACTTGTGGCGTCGGCCTGTTATTTGGTTGAATCTGCAGTTGAAAGGTCGTGCGTACTGTGCCGCCTTGCACTCAGTTCTGTTGTTGGATTGCGAGAAATGGAGTGTACGTGTTGAAAATGTTCGTCGGTTCGAGGCTTTCGCCCGGCGATGTCTACGTATTATTAGCTATTACGGGATGGAGTGACCGGGTGAGTAATGTAGAGGTCACGAATCTAGCATTTGGTGCCGGCTCTCAGAATACCTTATCTCAGCATATGCTTCTTGTCAGACAACGCTGTTTGGGTCATGTATTGCGTAAGGCGAGCGCACGTCTACCATACCGTGCCCTATTTTGGGTTCCTCCCAAGGAATGGAAGAAGCTATGTGGAGATCAACAGATGAAGTGGCAACGTGGGATGAGAAAATGTATAGTGAACTTAGATAAACTAGGTGTCCCACATCTTGTTGGTTGGGGTCCGAGAGACTCGTCACCTAACTGGCTGGAGACACTGAAAAATAAGGCAGTGAACCGCAAACAGTGGCGATCGTGTTGTCATTTTCTATCGAAGGAGTGCGTTTGTACAGTTAGACTGTGTTCCATGTGTTGGCTGAAGCACCATCTTAACTTTTCCCGCCTGTGTAGGTCCACTCCCTATTCGCCTTGGATATTTATTCTTTTTATAGGGACGTGTAGCTCTGTGGAAAACACAGCGGTCAGTGGGACTTGCCTTGCTGTTAAACACTGAACGATGATGATGATTGTACGAAGGAAGCACCCGGTCACTTTTTGTTTGGTCTACCTTAGTGGCTTATTACCTTAGCTGGACATAATGGTGACTTGAATTAAGCTTCTTGTCATGTTTCTTCAGTTCTTCCAAGTGCATGTTGGTTGTCCACTAGTTGTTGTCGAGTTGAGGGATAAAATGTCTTCCACGAACCATTATGCAGCTGGTTAGCAGTTCGGTTACGATAATAAGTTTATTTGGTTTTCGTTCTGCTAAATGATTTTCATGCATCAGCAAATGAAGACAAATTTTGCTTTGCTACTTGAGAGCATTTACAACACTCCCAACTGCAGGGGAAATTAAAAAGTAATCCAAAGGCATCAGCTCTGGTTGACGAGATTGCTCGAACCTTAAATACGAAGAAAGATGTGCCAACCTTGGAATCATTTTTCCGACCAAATGTCACGGATTCCCCCTTGGTTCCGAAGACAAACAAAAAGAAAAAGAAAAAAAGAAAACGTCCGAGTGAGTCAACAGGACCGGCTCCTTCACCCGATTTGGTGTCTTGTCAATCCGTTTTGACGAGGGAGAAAACCGTGCTTGAGAACGGCCCAACTTCCGATGAAAAAGTGAGCCGAAGCAAACGCCGTAGACTGCAAAAGAAGCTAAAAGCGACTAATGCGCAAGAGGATGGAAAAAATGATCCGTCTTCCAGTCAGCTGACCAAAGTTGCGCAGAAACGGCCTTGTCCTGAGAGTCCGGTTGGTAACGATGCGGTAAACGAATCTACTGTCAAAAGGCAGCGTACCACCGAAGTCTTGGTAGAGCGGTCCTCAATTTCGAAAAACGATACTGATGTTCCCGCTTTACTCCCTGCGGAGACCTCGACTGATGAAGAAATCCATTGGGATTTGGAAGATCCTATCGCTTTGGGGAAGCGAGAATTTGAGGTGATCATAGCTCCTCTTTCAACAGAAGACTTTTTCAAGTAAGTTATAACTGCATCCCAGCTGAAGTGTCCTGTAACTTGGGGAGCAATATTTTAATGTAAAAGCGCTCTTTATCAACCGCCCATTGGTTGAAGTCGGGTGAATTTAACCTCGGAATCATCAGGTGAATAACTTGGCCATCCAGGCTCTGTTTTCATGATGGACCTATTGATTCTGTCTTCAGCGGAGTCGTCTTTGATTTCAGGAAAGGAGAGTTTGTGTGAGATCGATTTTTGAAAGAATACAGCGCTCACATTTTGTTTTAGGAATAGAGGAAACCTTCAATACTGCAACTGACAAGGTCAGCCAGGAGAGGTGATAAGTTCTCTAGGAATACTGCAAATTGATAAACGCACTGATTCATAGGAAAGGTGCCAGATTTCCTCTCAAGTTATTTTGGTAATTATTGGGTCCAAATTGCTTCCAGGTCCGTTCTCCGCCAATAATTTGATGGTCGTGAGAATCCAACGGCTTCAGGAGTAATGAGGTCGTGTCGATTTTGCTTTGGAGCTGTTGGTTGTAGAAACTGAAAATTAGGATTGAGTCAACCATGATTTTACCGTATGAGCACAAGCCTTATCCCGAGGACAATCTGATCTACTTTACAGCCGAATGATATATTTGTCTCAGCCCATTGGTAGTCGTTGACTGAGACTAATGAAAATCAGCTTTTCCACGTTTCACATTTATCTATCCTGGTTCCGGGTTTGCCTGTGGATCTGATATTTCTTAGGTATCCCTACTAAGTAGGTCGTTATCTAAGGAGATCGCGGTAAATTTGAAGAGGTCTGGAAATCCCTACAGGGTGAGTCGCATTGGGCGCCAAACCACATACCCACTTACTACCATGGTTGAACCGGAATCCGAACGGTCCTGCAAGCTGAGAATGATAGACTCGATTCTAACCCTAGTTCCTTCCCTGGCTAGTGATAAACGAAGGGGGCAAATTTCCGATAGATATATACATATAGCAGGTTAGAGAATGATGTTCTTTCTCGTAGCCCAGGTTCAACAAGATGGTATTGGTTTGTTCGCTAAGCTGGGCAGTTTGATTGCAAACGTTTCATCGCCAACCGAGGTGACATCGTCAGTGCTATGATCTTGTGGCGAGTGTCTGGTTGTTATCGTCCTCCTAAATGGGTCACCTAGTCTTTACTCACTATTGATTGGCTGCTCTTGGTGAGGTGGTAGTACAGAGATGCTTCCCCGTTGCTTTGTTCACCTTCGTTTATTGTTGACATGTTTGGGCTAAATCAGCGTCCGTTTCGACTGGCTTTTGTTGATTGGTCCCTCGATCAGATCGATAGATATACGTGGTCCAGATCGATAGACAGACAAGTCGATTCTCAGCTTCATCCCTCGGCATCTCCAACCAACAACAGTCCTCGTTTGTTGGGCCCCAACCAGAAAGGCGGAAAGCACCAAACGATTTCAAAACCGAAGCTAACTTTTTCATACGTAAATGCCAAGTTATAGCTTGCCCACCGCGTCGCTTCTTCCAGTCCAGCCCAATATGTGCAAAAAGAGCACAAAAAGGTAGACGATGAGCAGACATACGTAATACGTGTCCAAGCCACCGAAGATGATGTAGAGCGATCATCACAGCGAGGGGACAACTGTCTGCACCTAACGCATGACGACGCACCCCGCTATTGTTCATCCAATGTTCCCACCAGATCAGACCAGTGGTTCGAAGATATCGATAGTCGAATATTGAAAGTCGTCAGGAATCCTCAGCCCGAAGAGACCAGGTCTCGCAACCGTAAAGCAGAAGACTGCAAACTGTGGTGATGTACACCTTTCCCTTGAGGGAAAACCGGATGTTATGGCGGCACCACAAGTGTCACAGGTTCGCGAAAACTGCCCTGGCTCTCGCGACTCGTGATGAGACCACCTCGGCAACACCACCGGGTGTGATCAGGCTCCCGAGGTACTTAAGGCCGTTGATTACCTAACTCTAACTGGTTATTACAAAAGATAAGTGCAGGAACAGGCTCCTGCCAGTCTTGAAGAGGTACCTTGCAATTCACTGAACTGCCTGTACATAGTCACTCAGCAGGGCGATATCATCAATATACTCAAGCCTCTACCCTGGAAAAAGTTGAAGTGCATCGTCTGAAAGACGGAATAAATCATTCTATAGAACAATCTGTATGTTGAAAGAAAATGGGTGTATTGCAGCCTTGCCGTATGCCGTTGATGGCGACGAAGACTTAGTAAATCGGGCCGTATGGTCTAAACCTACCCAGGGTACGTGGGTGCAGCTCGTTGCGGACCGGCACGTACTTATCACGTGCACCGTTTCTCCACAAATACTGAAGACTATGCCTTTGGCAGCCGATTTCACCCGTGGTCCTAGATCTAGCGTCCATCAAAGACACTGGATCTCACAAGGATTGCTGGGTCTAATGGAGCAAAGACGTCAGCTCCCTAACTGCAAGGAAGTGAATAAGATGCGTCGGCAGTTGCTGCGTCAGGTGACGATAAGCCTTAATAATGACCGTGAAAACTGGTGGGTTAAGGTAGCCGAAGGGATGGAAGTGGCGTCCGCTTCAGGTAACAGTCAAAGACTGTTTGAACTTATACGCGACAGCGGTGGGCGGCGAACTTTGGTTAGTGAAGTCGTGTGCGATAGGACTGGAGAGCTCACCGATGGTAGACTGTAAAAGCTGGACCGTTGGGCGGAGCATTTCAGGGATCAGTTTAGATGGCCGCACGCTAACATATTTAGTCCGACGTCTGGAGCTGTGAATCCTTGGGAGGTGTCACTTGATTCCCCACTGGAAGTGGAGGTGGAGTCGGATATTCGACATCTGAATAGGGAAACGCAACCGGCCCCGACGAACTCCACCCGGTTTGAAAAGAACCGGATTGAGTTCGTCGATGATAAAGTCAATTACCTTGTTTCGACAAAGGTGTCCCCTCTCTCCACTCCTCTTCAACTTCCTCATGGACGAGGTGATGGAAAATGCTTTGGGAGGTCTCCGAGATGTAAGAGTCGAACTGGGAAATGCAGAGAAGCTATTTGACCTAGACTACGCACATGATGTTTGTGTCTCTTCAAGTCTGCGGACACTAGATAGACTCTCGAGATCGGTTGCTCGGTTTGGCATGTGGTTTGCACCTTCAAAGTGTAAGGTGCTGTTGCGGGATTTGACTGCAGCAGTACCGTACTTGATACTGGATGGAGAGAAACCAATGGTTGTAGACCGTTTAACCTACCTTGGTAGCTGCGTGTCCAACGATGGTAATTCGATAGTAGAGGTAAATACACGTTTATCCAAGGCTCGGGTAGCTTACGCGTAACTGAAGCACTTGTGGCGTCGGCCTGTTATTTGGTTGAATCTGCAGTTGAAAGGTCGTGCGTACTGTGCCGCCTTGCACTCAGTTCTGTTGTTGGATTGCGAGAAATGGAGTGTACGTGTTGAAAATGTTCGTCGGTTCGAGGCTTTCGCCCGGCGATGTCTACGTATTATTAGCTATTACGGGATGGAGTGACCGGGTGAGTAATGTAGAGGTCACGAATCTAGCATTTGGTGCCGGCTCTCAGAATACCTTATCTCAGCATATGCTTCTTGTCAGACAACGCTGTTTGGGTCATGTATTGCGTAAGGCGAGCGCACGTCTACCATACCGTGCCCTATTTTGGGTTCCTCCCAAGGAATGGAAGAAGCTATGTGGAGATCAACAGATGAAGTGGCAACGTGGGATGAGAAAATGTATAGTGAACTTAGATAAACTAGGTGTCCCACATCTTGTTGGTTGGGGTCCGAGAGACTCGTCACCTAACTGGCTGGAGACACTGAAAAATAAGGCAGTGAACCGCAAACAGTGGCGATCGTGTTGTCATTTTCTATCGAAGGAGTGCGTTTGTACAGTTAGACTGTGTTCCATGTGTTGGCTGAAGCACCATCTTAACTTTTCCCGCCTGTGTAGGTCCACTCCCTATTCGCCTTGGATATTTATTCTTTTTATAGGGACGTGTAGCTCTGTGGAAAACACAGCGGTCAGTGGGACTTGCCTTAATGTTTAACGCTGAGCGATAATGATTATGGTGATTGTCGAAGATGACAATCAGTAGCTATGGTGATCATCTTAGCTTCGGTTCTATTTCTGTAACTCTCGAGGTTTTAGCTTCGCTGTCTGACACTGGTTCGTGAGAGTAATCTTCACTGACAACAGGCGGGATTTTCGCTGGGGTGTAGACTGCAGGTAGCAATTTTTCCCTGTTCGTCAGTTACTGTAAGCACGCCACACACCGTCGTTCGACCGTTGTTGTTTTTCTCAATTTGAAAGATGCCTTGAATTCAGTCGACCGTTCAGTGGTTTTCTTCACAAGGGTATGCCATCGAAGGTTTTGAACCTGCGAGCATCGTACTGGTATACTTGTGGTCACATAGGGGTTTGCGGTGAACTTTCACGTTTATTCGAGGCGACTGGCGATGTTGGGCAAGGATGTTCCGTCTTTCCATTCTTGTTCAGTTTCATCTTGAACGAGGTAAGGTGGGATGTCTTGGGAGATCGTTAAGATGTAAGCATCGAAGTGAAAAAAATGGGGGTGAAGCTTTGTGACTTAGATTTCGCGAGGGATCTCGCGTGTCTGTTCAAATTTGCGGAACATGTGTAACGTGCCCCAGGCAGACTTTCGAGGGATTCTTTCTACTTTGGTTCGACGATAGCGAGTGTCATCGACCTATCTGAAGTAAACACGTGGCGTATTTCGGAAGAAGGCCAGAGCTTTGGACTCAAACGTAAGAATTAAAAGGTTGGCCAAGATTTAGATACAGGGGACGCCATGGTAACACCTGTTTGTCTACATAAAGCCTGTTTGAAAGTGCAATTTCTAAGTTGGACAAGGTTCTAAGTCGGTAGTAATTTTTAAGGGAGTTAATAGTCATCGTTCTGTTGAGGAATTATCAGAACTCAACAACGACTGTGCAAAGTCTAAGCTGTCTTTCATTGGCACACTAGTGTAAAGAGTTGGCGTCAAGGCTGACAGCTATTTCGTTACATTCTAGTTCCAAGTACCTCACTATGGGTAAATTCAAGGGAGTCACTGATTTGACTTGCCACCATTTTTTACATGACTTCAATAGAGTGCTGAGATACTTGGCTAATCGATAGGTTCTACAAGGCGTGTGACCCACAATGGAACGAATTGATATACCTCGCTTGTGAATCTTCGGTAAACTGTGAAATCTTCCAGATCTAGTTCCTAGCGCCAAAGTAAACTGCAATGGTTTTCCAGATTTATGCTACTGAACGGACAACGTTGTTCTGATATTGAGAACATTCACTTTGGCTATCGCATGCCTGTTATGTAATTGAGATATTTTCCACAGCTTTTAGTGTGCCATCAAACTAGTAGAATTGTCAACAGACTGTTGTCCCCTGAATATCCTGCGTGAGTTTTTTAGTCACTCATCTGAAAATTTCCATGGTTCGTCGTCCGCATTGGTTTTACTTCCTTCGTGCACTCAGGTGGTTGCTATTTTCGCGCTTCTTCACCCAATCTACCCAACTGTCCGTTTTTAGGAAATATTTTGAAAAACATCCACTTCGAGTGCAGCGTAATAGCTCACACTACAACGACTGGCTTTCCACTCGTGATATTGACCTGATGTTACGAAAAGTAAGCCTCTATTATTATCTTGAGTGCCTTTCTCCACGTCAACCATGCATTTTATGAGAAACGCTTTGTTTTATACATTCTCAACTTAATTTTTTGTGACCCTCACAGGAAATTCAGCAGGTGCATCTCATATAACGAAGATAAAAGCCATTCCGAGAGCCTGCAGTATGATTACTCATGAAGAAAACTCTGAATTGTATGGTGAAAACGCTGCTCTTTTAGGCGAGGATAGATTATCAATGTCTGGGTACGATTGTCTTCGCAGTATTGCTCAAAAACGATGCTCAAGCCATATCGCCAGTGCGGATGCTTGACTTTGGTTGTTTATTTTCATGGAGTTTCTGATCTCTGAGCTTGGCGTTTAGGTCGCAAACGTTTTACCACCAATCCAGGTGACATCGTCAGTATAATTGCTTCCTCTGGTGGTGAAACGTTTGCCACCTGAACGCCAAACTCAGCGATCAGAACCCTATGAAAACCAACAACCTGAGCTACGACCAACGCATTTTCAAATCCATCGGTTATTTATGCTTGTGGACAAATCTTCAGGCGCATGGCCCAGTTGGATTGGTTGGAGTGATCAGGAAATTTGTTACCCATGTCCAAAGATGAACCAAACTCTTTTGGTATATGGATTTATCCGATCGTTGGAAGATATGCTTAGCTTGTCTGTCTACAATGTTGCAAAAAGGTAATTGAAGTCTCGACCAGTGGACTTGGTAACGTGAGACTTCTGGACTAAGGTCCAAGAGACATCGAACGAGTCAGGACCGTCCTTGTATTCGGACTTTTCATCCGCGTAATTTCTATACAGAGGTTTCCGTACGCTCACTTTTACTCATTCGATTTCATTCTCGGCTGAACTTTACTTCTAAGTGGTAAGCAAATCCGGAACTCATCAGTGCGAGATTGACAGATGCAATTGCTTCTCCATTATACGCCCAGTGGAGGAGTGCAGTGGAAGGGGGTATGCCTCAGCCGTAAAGGGTCACTACACGCCAGAAGGGGAACCGGTAACCGTAACCCTGAAACTCGGAATGGAATTGAACCAAATAGGGTCTCGATAGGCCAGATTTCATAAGGGGTTAAAAAACTGC
Organism: Fasciolopsis buskii; assembly: GCA_008360955.1. NCBI lineage: Eukaryota > Metazoa > Platyhelminthes > Trematoda > Plagiorchiida > Fasciolidae > Fasciolopsis > Fasciolopsis buskii. The sequence continues at coordinate 128,445 of LUCM01006386.1, forward strand.
AATGCGTTGTCTACCAGAGTGACCGGAGGATCTAGAACTTGATCCTCGGACCGGTTTGGTTCACAGTTATTTAAACAATAGAACACCACGGAATTAGGGGACTACATTACGTTCGTTACTTTAAAGCTCTGAATCCGTGGGAAAATTGACTGGCATTTGCTTTTCTGTTCTGGGTGCAGCATTTAGTATTCTTGCCTTTTTCCTGCCGAATTGTCAAATTGCCCCCACCTCATATCTTCATTTATCAGACTGGCAAAAGCAATGGAATTTGTTAGCAGTAGAAGGTAATCTGTTGTGATGAAAAGGAATGTTCAATATGTCGATTGCTCGTTGGAAACTGCGTATTTCTGAGATAAGAATTGCGCTTCCAGTCGCTCACTCGCACGTGATGAATAGGGTAACCCGCTTTTCTTCTGAATTTCAGCAACGAGTTATGTTCGGGGAACATTTAGATCTCGCCAGTTACGAAGGCGGTCGGCGGTATACGTTGAATCCTCCAGGACGCGCATTTCGGTCAGTGGTTTGGGATCACTACAAAGTGAGTTAGTTAAGCGTCTATCTGACATTTTTCGAATGTTAAGTGCGTTTGCACAGTTAGACTGTGTTCCGTGTGTTGGCTGCAGCGGTATCTTATCTTTTCCCTCCTGTGTAAGCCCCGTTCTCCTTGGATGTTCACTGTTTCTGTAGAAACTTGTAACTCTGGGGAAAAGAGCGATCATGGAGGCTCGCCTTGCTTTTTAACGCTGAACGATGATGATGATGATGGTGAGTAACATAGGACTGTTCGCGGATTTTGTAGCACCCAAACGGTATTGAATTCGTAATGTCGTTCACGCCACATTGTATTGTATTGTGTAGACTTTTCGTACAATAAATAATGTCGCATTTCCGTCAAAAAGTATGAGGGTAGAAAATAAACTACGGGGTAAAAATAAATAAATAAAATAAAAATACACTCATCGCCTCGTAAGTAATATAAATAAACTTAAAACACATTAGGACAGGTTGGTCAGGAATTCGGCTGAAACCCGTTCGTTTCGTTCGTTCAGTGTTAAACAGCAAGGCAAGCCCCACTGACCGCTGCCTTTCCCCAGAGTTACACGTCTATATAAAGAGAGTAAATGTCCAACGGGAACAGGGAGTGGACCTACACAGGCGGGAACAGATAAAATGCTGCTTCAGCCAACACCCGAAACACAGTCTAACTGTACAAACGCACGTGTTTTCAATCATTCTGATTCGATAGAAAATGATAACACGATCGCCACTGTTCACGGTTCACTGCCATATCATTCAGTGTCTCCAGCCAGCAAGTCGACAAGTCTTTCGGACACCAACCACGAAGGCGTGAGACACTGTTGTGGTCGATGACCATTCCAAGGTTTTTGGAGCCGCAGATTTCATTTCTGCTACCAATTTTCCGAAATAATCTATCCTTTTCCCAATATTTCGAAGTTGACGTTATTTTAAATATTGCGCGGTTGAATATTTTTATATGTCCGCGAAAGGATTCATAAAAGCCCGCTGTGATTGGCTAGTCCACACATCGATCAAGGCCACCCAACAAATCTATATAAACAATAGAGCTCACTTGAATTCTGACTTGTGTTGGTGGGTCACCAATAAACGCGCGGCAGTACTCTGTGTTCGTCTTTTCTCTTCCGCTAGCGGGCTGGGCTAGCTGTTCGTATTTCGCGCCGCTTATTCTTCCGTGTGGCTGCTCATTCAAGAGAACAGCAGATCTGTCCCATTCGTTGTGCGACTACGGGACTTGAGTCTTGAGCCCGAACCTTTTGTGTCTCCAACTTCTGTTTGTTCGTGTCCTACTAGACTACAGGCTGTGTGCTCCCGTGATATCGTGCGCTGCGAGTACTTGTGTCTTGTGCCTCAAAGTGTGCATAGACCAACCAAACTCGGCGACATAACAGACACTCACTTTACCTAAGTTCGCCGTACATTTTCTCATCCCACGTTGCAACATCATCTGTTGGCCTCCACATGGCTTATTCAATTCCTTAGGAGGAACACAAAATAGAGCACGGTATGGTAGACGAGTTGTTCGTCAGAGCGCAAACACGTACCCAACCAGCGTAGTCCTACTAAGTTTCATACGCTGAAACAAAGCGATTCCTCAGAAGTGGCCACCCAATACAGATTCTAACCTCATATTACTCACCCGGTCACTCTAAGCCAATCTTAGCCAATACTACATAAACATCGGTTGTCCGAAAACCTCCAACCGACGAAAACATGCGCCCACAGAGCATAATTCCACGCTCGCAACCGTACAAAAAGAAACTGAAATGCACTGCACGCACAGTACACACGCCCTTGTCAACTTCAGTGAAATAATCAGGCCGTACCCACAAGTGCTTCAGTCAGCCGTAAAGCTGCCCTGAAGCCTTGGATCATACGCATATTTACCTCCACTACTGAGCTGCCATCGTTAGACACGCAGCTGCGAAGATACGTGGGACATCCGTGTCGAAGGCCGCTAGTCGTTTCGAATGACGGTGACCAGTTCACGTATACCCCAACTCGACTATAGGTATGCGAGTACAATTCTCGCAGCAGACTGACGAACATCGTTGGCATACCCTTCCGGTGGAGAGCATTGAATAGGCTAGCGATTCCACGAGTCGAAAGCACCTTCAAGTCGAGGGAAATCTAGGATCATAGGCGGCGGTGCGGTGTCGCGTTCGAGAATCTGTCAAAGAGGTGAATAATTGGGGTCGATGCAACCTCGGGGAAACCCCGCCAGCAATCCGGCCCTGTTGTTCGCCGATATCACTGCTCCGCGAATCCGGTTGTCCAAACGCGCAGCAAATTAACGAAACTAACGCTTCAGTAACTATCGGAATTAAACTAAATCGCCACGATGATGCTACAGTCACCCGTGACACTTCCTGAAGATGGGTAAGCATCAAGCGACATCAACCCCACCGATAGCGGGGATAACCGCTCCTCGTTCCAAAATATCACGAAAGCAAGGAGTAATGATTATCGAGCACTTTCCGCCCAAGAACTGGGGGAAGCATCGGGACCTGGCCAGCCTTTTCCCTCTTCAGAAACCGAATATTTGACTGCACTTCCACTTCTGAATGGATCCCAGTGAAACACCCTCCCAAGGATTCACAGCTCCAGGCGTCGACAGATACGATAGCGTATGGCCAGTAACCTGATCCTTGAAATGTTCTGGCCCAACGGTCCAGTCTTTCTGTCTACCATGAATTCAGCTCTCCATTTTATCGCACACACTTCACTAACCAAAAGTCGCCGCCCCACCGCTGTCGCGTATAACTAAATCAGGTCTTTGAACTGTTACCTTGAAAGCGTGACGCCACTTGCCATGTCTGTCGGCTACTTAACCCCACCACTTATCGCGGTCATTCCTAAGGCTTATGTCAACTGACGCTGCAACTGGCCGACAGCATTTTAATCATTTATTGCAGTAAGGCAAGCTCGCGGTTTTTGCTCCATTAGAAATCAGCGAACGCTTGAGAAATCAGTGTTTGTAGAACACTAGATCTGGGACCGGCAAGCGAAATCGCTGCTCAAAGCATAGCCTCTTAATCTGATCCCACCGATGCGTCTACATTGCTGTTGGTCGCAGTTCTTTCGTAGCTGTGCGAACAGCAGAACAAACAACGTCCGACAGCCAATCGGGTGTGTGGCCCTCGTCGATGGCCATTCAGCGTGCAGGCAAACACCGCCAATTAAAACTAACGCATGGTCATCGACATACTGGTCCCCCAGTATGATCTACAGGCTCTGCGACAGAACCGCGCCAACGGGGGCTAACTGCGATATCTCAAGCTGACTCAGTGTACTGTCCGAGTTAGAAAACGCACCACGTCATCTGTGCGACAGTCGAACTGTGTCCGGAAATCTCGTACTAGACAGGAATAAAGATATATCTGCACAGAATTGGAGAAGTCTTTCTCCGTTGTCTGTTCGTCCGTGCATTAGGCGCATCGCCCCACTAAAAACAGGACTCCAAGGCACCAGTTTTCCAACTTGTGCATAAAGTCCACTCTACCAACTAAACAATGCAGGCGCGTTTGCTCTTCCGAAACCAAGAGTAACGAGGTTCGCGTAAAACTCGTCTGCCTCCATTATCAGTGCTGCAGTCTTGGAGCGTATGCCGAATATACAAATAAACTACGCCTTCAACACCTACATCCTTTCGGACCCGGCTGAATCCCTGACAGTCTTCATGGCTACACAAGGCGACTGTTGACTGGGATCCAAGTCTAGAAGGGCTGCTCCAGCCTTCCCACTCAGACTATTCCTCACACGTTGACCCAACAGCTTGAGCTGCTTCGTCTCTGAAATGCAAGAAAATACTTGAAGCCGTTTGGTGCAGTCAGTTGAATGCTCTACTCGAACCTGAGTTCGTGTTCACTCACACAGCAACCATCAATCGAAAGTGAGTCCCACTTGCAAGCCAAACACGCCTGTTGTCCCACCCTGCATTAAAGTGCGCACATGAAGCAACCGAGATCCAGAAAAGTCTGACCAAGCTGAAAAATGGAGCTAACAGACCGAAAACCACCTACTACAGCACTTGACCAATAAAAACCGTTGCGAGTATGGGGCGTGTTTATCAATGGAGGAACTAGTCGGTAGGCAAGAGGCAACACAGAAGGTCGAGACAGAAGGAGACAAATTGAATAAAACAGAGGAACTCTCGAGCAGTAAGCATACTTATCACACCCACTCCCACCTGCGCTCGGATGCATGGGCAGCGCGGTCCTGGTATCCTGGCGCGACGACCCGATGCAGTATGGAATTATTGAGCCCGTGGTAACTCTTGTGGGAAAAAGGATTGGGTACTGCTATGAGTCCACCGCTAAGCAGAGAACGATTAGGGTTCTCAACCAAAGCCCTTGGTTCTGACAAGAACCTGACCGCAAGGCAGCAGGGAATAGCTAAGTGGGAGCCCATCTTCCTGGATCAATTATTCTTCCACTCGTTTTTCCGACTGAGCTGCTAACGCAGATCAACCCCCAACTTGGAGGACCAGGAGACTACTTCGTCAGGCCTCTACCCATTGACCTTCCAGGCATGATTGGATCTTCGGCTTGAGATAAGCCATCCTGTGTAGCTCGTTGGATCATGGAGGCACGCAAAATGTCACACCACGTCAAAGTTTAGTCTCGTTGTAACCGCTGAATTTCGGTCACGGTTTGTCAAAACTCGTGGTAATTATGGGACAGTTGAGTTCCTATAGATATTAGTTTTGGAGGGTATTGAGCGAAAAATGGACCGTGTAGAAATATGAGGGCGACGCTTTGAAGATCGTTGTGCAAGGGATGCGTGAGATCAGAACGAATTTTGTTAGGAATATTCTCACATGCTGATAAGTTTTGATCACATAGATTAAGAGACATTTAATGGTAGGAAGGACACCCAGGTAATAATTCATAGTTCCCGGCGGAAACTTTTAAAGTCTTTTTAAGAAACCTGGAACGATGACTGCGGAACAGCAAAGAAAGATTGGAAAAACTGGTATACAAATCGGGAGATGGTGTTTTTTTCACCTTGTAGTGTCGAAGCGTCCTGATTTTAAATGACAACCGTCGGAGACTCTTTACACAGCTAGAAATCTGAGTAGTCCACTTCAGATTTTTACCAACAGTAACTCCTAGATATTTCACAGAATCAACCCTGGTAAGAGTCTTTGAGTTGGTGAAACGTCATCTAAGGTTGAGTTGCACCGCAGCCGTAAGACCTGTTCGGTTGTAAGACGTAGAGATATTGTTTTTGTGCACAGAATGACGAAGATTATTCATGAATGAACAACGAACTCTTCGTAATTTAGCCTAGGTATTGGGCCGGGGGAATGCATTTGTTGTGCTGCGGTTAAATGTATTGTACTGAGCTGTAGGATTGAATCAGTCACATGTTGAGTAGACTTAGGCGTTTGGGAAGTGTGCTACGCATAGCCTGAGGTCGATATCTTCGATATACGCCGTTCTTCGAGGCTGGAATTGGCTAAACAGTGGGTCAAGGTGGTCAATCCATGACCTGTGAGAACGGTTTTAAAACCATAATCAATAGACTATCCCGACTAGTTGCCGAATTGCGGTTCCCGAGATGTCCCAACGCGATATTTGCGAACTTTCAGTGATGTAGCTTAATGTCACAATCGGTTGCGTTCCTACTTTTGAACTCTGTATTCTCTATAACTTACCTGTCTTATTATATTTCTTTCATTATTATTCGGTGCCGCGAGGTTGCAAACAAAACCAGAACACCAGTTTGTAAATATCAGGACCAGATAACGTAAGGAGTGTATCGATGCGCCATGTATTGGTTTTAATTGTGAATGATATAATGTTAATAACAGCGTTTGATTATAAAACTTACTTTGAGAAAGACTACCCACGGTAGTCGAAACGTTGGCGCATTACGTCTACCAACAACACTGTGGTATTAGCATTATATCATTATAAAATCAGAACACGTGCGTACAAGGCTTATGGGTGTACAACGTGCACTGAAATCGCATGCCGTGCTTGGAGTGGAGTCGCCTAAGATTTTCTGGATGCGCTTAGGGTAAGCGGACGATATCTCATCCACAGATAAACTGTGGGTTATGGCGCAATCGGTGGTGGAATAAGTATTTCATTTTTCTTTTATCCACTTTGTTTTCATCCATCGTGGTTGGGATGGTATTACATCGGTCAAATGACTTATGCTGAATAGAGAAATGATGGAGTTTGATGTCCTGGAGGCTGGTCCACCGTTGATGTACCTAGCCCCGAATTCCAGAAAGTGATCTTTTTAGAAATTAAGATATTTGCCCCAGCAGGTTTGATGTGATCCTCGATTGCTGCATTTTATCAGTAGACATATGGAAATTCAGTACGACGATTGCTTGAAACGCTAACGGCAGTGTGCGATGTTCTGACTCGTCATGGGGACCTTCCATTTATTGCACCATTACATAGCATCGGTTAGTCATATTCAGCCATCAAAAAGCCGAAATCCTTATTATCTTGTGCATGGGTGCACATCAGTTTCCAAAGAAACCATGTGCCCAGAACGAAGTTTCCTTATTCGTGCTTTTTTATCTGATTCTCGGCGCATTCACACCAGGAATAACGTGTCCTTACATTGGTATAGATTACGATGATAAGAAAAGATTTTCTGTTCGTTTAGCTTCGGAGCTATTTCATAGGCGGCTCTGACAAATTCACTCACTGGTTCTCGTGTCTGTCTATTTCTCCCTTTGATTCCTCCGACCAGATGGGCTGCTCTGTCCGGTTGCTTTGCCCCCAGTTGTTCTTACCTCAGGTCCGATATCGACTTAGTCTGTTGCAAGAGTACTTTGGGTGTTTTGTAGGAGCGAACGTCTATCTAACTCCGCCAGGCAGCCAAGGTTTTGCACCACACTACGACGACATCGAGGCTTTCATCATGCAGTTGGAAGGATCCAAAGAGTGGCGGATTTACGCTCCTCGGTTAGTTTTTGGTGTCCTTCAAAGTATTTTTTTAATTTCTAGTAAAACGTCACCTGTTAGTTTGACGTTCCGTGACCAGATTCGAAGTCGATGGCAGTTCCATGATGAGTGATATTTAGATGGTAGTTTAAAGTGAACTGTCTGTCGCTTGCGTCAATATAACCGTTCAGTTCTTTTTCCATATCGGTTTAGTCGTTTTTTTGACGTGGAAAAGCGACGAGGATGGAAACTGCTTACTTCAATGTTATATTGATACTGTAGATGGTGCATGGTACTCCCGCCTCTTTTATGATGCGACCTCATGTGAATGCGGTAGGAGGAAACCAACAACCATGACCCTGTACCCTGGAGTGGTACGAATCTAGGTATATTAATTGACCCTGCGACAGACAGTGGTCGCCTACCACCAAAGGAAATGGCGGACCTGGGATTTGATTCTCGGGCATTTTGCAGTGATATACTTTGTCCACTTGATTATCGCCGTGTTCGTCCTTCAGGTGTTGTATTCCCTGAGAAGAACATTGAAAGTACGAAAAAGTTGTCTAATTGCTTTGACATATGACGTAATTTTCAGTTGGTTTCCATTTACTTTATTGCAGATCTCCGTCCGAAAAACTTCCAAGAGAGTCCAGTCGTAAGCATTTTTTGTTTTATGCCTTTTTCGTCTACATACTAGCCTCCTAGTTCCTCGAGAAGTGATAGTCGGACGATATATCGAATCGGTTTTCGTTTATTTATTATACAACAACCCAGTGTTACCAAAATAGGGACCCAGCCGATTGTAGGCCGTCAAGTAAGGAGTTGACCGTGGCTAAGAGCAACTTCAGCTCAAACACAGGCTGGCGTAACGGTCGTCGCTATTCCATGTTACAATGTTGGGGTTACCTCACGCTTGTGTGACCATATTTTCGAGTAACAGTGGGTAAGGCTTTTGGATATCTGATGGCAGTTGTGCATGTGTTGCAATCCTCGGTGAGGTTAGCACACCATCGAATCCACCTGTTTTGCCATTCGTGCACTCCTAATCCGTTTACGCCATGCCTTAGGTCTCAATCCGTCCTAAGCGTCGACTAGCCTTCGTTTCATACTAGAGTCATTAATGCATTATCTGGTTCCTCATCCTTTGGTTTTCGGTTTCTCCCTCCGTTTTCATATCTACAGGTGTTACATGTTTGATTGTAACTATGCATGAGCCTTTTCACTTTAGAGTCTTGAATCGTGCTAAATTTCACTACACATTCAACTTTTAGCATGCTTAATGACTATTTGCTGGAACTTTATTTTAATCACTACTTTTGATTGTTTTTATTTAGTCTGTGAACATTTTCGTCATTACACTCGTTATTCGACAAGGGATAAACGCTTCACTATTTTTTACTGCATTCATTTTGAACACAAATCGACTGTTCAGTTTGCCGCTAGTCCTTGATCTCTTGGGTTTTAGTCTACAATTGTCACGTGATGGGGCACAAGGAATTTTCCAGTCCAAATTCACGCGCATAACAACACAAAGCCAAGAAGCCATAAGAACTGTTGGTGCACCATGTACCGGTGTATCAAGTGCAGACCCATATTTGGTTTGAGCGGGATGGGTGGAATGACCAATAGGACAATGGTAGCGTTGTCCACTCCGAAATTTGACTAGTGGTTAGAACTTTCTGAATATGGTTGTCGTGTTTTGTAAATTAACCAAATTCCACTGTACTTCGATTTTGTCCGGTTGTCTCGGTAATTAGGAGTTGAACGGAAAATTTTGACCAAAGAACCATGCATGTAATTTATGTCAAACGGTTGGATAATCACCTAGCCGTGAGAACCCAAGTAACAGGCTATTCCAGTCAGTCGCATTAATTTCAACTTCGTTGTTTCTTTGAATCTCATTGTGTATGTTTCTTTTCTTTGATGATTAGTTATAGGTGACTTAGGCCGAAACTACAGTCGCTGATTTACCAACTAAGTGATCTTGGTCAACGTTTGGTCACAAACACCATATGGCATTGTGTCTTGATTTCTTGTATGTACACTTTTCAATACCCTTGTTTGTACAGCAAATTTCACCGAGAAGGACCTTGGTAAACCAATGATGACAGTGACTTTAAAACCTGGCGATCTGCTGTATCTGCCCCGCGGATTTATTCACCAGGGGTCCACTTCTGACGAGACACATTCGTTGCACTTGACGATCAGCACTTATCAGAAACACACGTGGGGCGATTTCTTGTCCAAGGTAGGCCTTTATTTCTCACTTTCCATCTAGGAATTTTACCAAATATCTGGTTGAATTGTTGGGTACTTCACGGCCTACAATGATTGCCACCCGACTCAACACAGCCGCAATTCCAAATTGGTGTTGTCATATTTGCGGTTACAGTTTGCTTACTGACCAATAATTAGTCAGTGATAGGTCGCTAGGAACGGGAATTGGTCAAAGTCGGTTGCACCTTAATTGACGGTGTTAGGTACGTTTTGTTTACAACTTAGTAGTGGAGCAACTATTGAGAGTTTTGCTGAAAAAGGTACAAAACTGGTTGGAGAATGTTTAACCATATGATTGTTTGCCGTCCACACCACGGCTTTCGATTGCTGTCAACCGATATCCGAGTCCATCGCGGATACGGTTCCCGTTAGTTAAAGTCTCAGGCAGTTCACACTGAAGATAACAACAAACCTCCAAATATCACACCTGCCTTGTTGGTCTACGCATTTCGGTTTGGAATTTACATCTGAAATCAATATTTTTTTTTGTTTTACGCAGCTCATACCAATAGCTCTTCAATCAGCTATGGAGACTGATGTGGAATTTCGTGAGGGCCTTCCCATTGGCTTCTTGCGGCACGTCGGTGGATTCTCCGCTTCAATGGACACGCCATCCACGAAGAAGGTATGTTGCGTTCATGCAGTTGATCTGATTCGCGACCTTAGCTCTGTCATTCTGAACTGCATCGTTACGGTTATTTCCACCCCTGATTGCAAAATTAAAGCGCAAATTATAATGAGTTCAGTGGATCGTATCCGCTAAAATGCATCTGTTACACGATTCAAACGTTTGTATTAGCGATCCCATAATCACATAGACTTTCTTCACGGTGTTGCGAAAAAATGGCCAACGTGTTTTTTCTTTTGTTCCCTTTCGCTTGAAAATCTGACAAGTTTGTATGACCGGGAGAATCTGCACTTATCCTGGAGAGTATTTTTTCCGTATCATAATTTAAAAATTACTCAACTGACTTACAACATGACGAAAATTTTCCTGGGGGTTTTGGCAAAAGCCAATAAGTGCGATGGATGGGAGGCAGCTAACGGTCGATCCAAGCAGAAATCAATTATTGCTTGTGTGTTGGCACATACCGACACCTTTTATAGCGCAACCGGTGGATCTAAATCACCGTTCAGCACGAAACACCAAGACAAGCTCCATTGACTGCTGCCTTTTCCCCACGATTACGTTTCTATAAAAACAGTGAATATCTGAATGGAACAGGAAATGGACCTAAACAGGTGGGGAAAGATAAGATGCCGCTGTCACCAACACACGGAACACAGTGTAACTGTACAAACGTAGTTCTTCAATCGTTCTGATTCGATAGAAAATGACAACACGGTCGCCACTGTTCACGGGTCACTGACATCCTTCAGCGTTTACAGTCAGCTAGGTAACGAGTCTTTCGGACTCCAACCAAGAAGATGTGAGACACTTAATTGGCCTAAGCTCGCCGTACACTTTCCCATTCCGCGTTGCCACTTTATTTGTTGACCTAAACAAAGCTTCTTCCATTCCTTAGGAGGAACACAAAATAGAGCACGGTATGGTAGACGTGTGTTCGTCATACGCAACACGTGACCCAACCGGCGTAG
>LUCM01006386.1:145091-155537 GCA_008360955.1 Fasciolopsis buskii
TGTGCCCATAGTACATCAGTTCCTGCAGCGCAACGCCTGATATCTTTTCATCGTTTCTCAAACGAGCTCAAAATAAGCTTGCATGATGCAATGATGACCGCATCTTCACAATAAATTTGTAACGACCAACATGTTGGCCAGTATATGCATTACTGCCCTGTTATTTTTGTTTCGCCAAATTTGCCTGATATTTCATTGAAACTGAAGTTGGAAGATCACGTGTACTGTGCCGCAGTGCACTCAGTCCTGTTCTACGGTTGCCAGACATGGAATATGCAAGTCGGAGATGTTCGTCGTGTGAAGGTTTTCGATCAACAATGCCTACGTGGTATGGCTAGGATTAGATGGACTAACCGGGTGAGTAATGTTGAGGTGAGGGATCTAACACTAGGGGCCGGTCCTGAGAACACTATCACAGCGAATGAAGTTCACTAGACTACGCTGGTTGGGTCACGTATTACGTATGACGAACACTCGTTTACCATATCGTGCCTTATTTTGCATTCATCCCACGGAGTAGAACTCATGTGGAGATCACCAGATGACGTGGCAACCCTGAATGGGAAAATATACAGCGAACTTAGGTAAATTAGGTGTCTCACGTCTTCTTGGTTGGAGTCCGAAAGACTCGTTACCTAGCTGACTGTAAACGCTGAAGGATGTCAGTGACCCGTGAACAGTGGCGACCGTGTTGTCATTTTCTATCGAATCAGAACGATTGAAGAACTACGTTTGTACAGTTACACTGTGTTCCGTGTGTTGGTGACAGCGGCATCTTATCTTTCCCCACCTGTTTAGGTCCACTCCCTGTCCACTTGGATAATCACTCTTTTTATAGAAACGTGGAGCTTTGGGATAAAGGCAGCGGTCGGTGAAGCTTGCTTGCTGTTTAACGCTGAACGATGATGATGATGAGGACCTCAAGTTCACTGAGAGCGTGTAATCATCCAACTGGTACTAATCAGCAGGGGTATGAATAAAATTCGGATTGTTAGGCTCCATGTTGATTTGTTTAATGTGACGTCTTTGGGCGAGTCTGCTCTCTTAGGTCGAATCGAGAGAGGGGATGCTGAGAGCGACGTTACTGGTTCACGGATCGTCCGGAATAACATAGATCTTGTGTCCGAAAATTGTTTCAGATTTCTACGATATACGGCTTCGTTCTTGTTTCATTAACATAGAAGCCTAAGAGGATACGATACCTTCATCGCATTAACTGATCCGACTTTCCACCATTATTTCGTTTTATTAGCAGCTATATTTGTGAAATTTCAAATTGGTAACTTTTAGGTCACTAAGTTGACCGATTTTTGTGGTCAGACCAAGGTCAATGTGTGAACATGCTGTTGGGTTAGTATAATCCCCTCTGCCTCAGAGGAAAATCAATTGACGGGCTAGTCAAAAACGTTAAAATTGTTTCACTTAGTTTATTAGATGGAATGGCAAATGAGTCAACGGCCATCAAGCATAATTGATCGGGTTTTGACACATGGCTACTAGACTGCTTTTTACACAACCCCTGCTGTATCCAGAACTGGTTTTTATATTTCACTCAGATTTTTTAACGCCGCAAAAATTTAGAAAACACGGGGCGGAGGACACGGATTTTGTCGCGGGTTTGCATGTCGCATGAGTGACAAATCATAGCCCACGATTATCGGCACTTCTGTGAACAACGCCGCAGATTTCTGGAAGATCGCTTCCCCAAAGGGGGTTTTTGAGAAGTAGAGGGCAGTGTTTAAGCTAGTATCTAGGACGTCATCTTGTAGTCTTTAAGCGAATTTTTTCCGTTCCAGACTTTTGTTCCGCCACTATTGAGCATAGGACAACTGCTCGTCTAATCAGGATTATTATCACATTTCTTTAGACGTCGTTTAACATAAACGATGCGGTTTTCGTCGATTTGTTCGCTGGCGTGAGATGAACCATGTGTTATCACCCTCTGATTTCAAAAAGCTTTCCTTTTATATCCGCCATATCTTTCAAAACTATTTTTGTCACGGTGCAGATGAACTATGCTGTCACGTGCAGAAACAAGGCGAGCGTTGGACTCGCCGCCGTGCACCTGCGGATCCTAAATCACCAAATCCCAGCGGCGTGGTTGATTGTGTGGAATTGGAACCGGATACGGAAATCAGACTGGTCCGATGGTCCGCCTTTCGTGTTATGCGTACACGAATCTCGTCGGAATCAAACAAGATTGACGTTGATGCGACTGATGCAAATGAGTCGGGCGATCAGGAGGAACCTGATATCTTGGTTGCCATGTATCATTCACTCGACAACACGAATGTTTATAAAGAATACGACTTGAAAGAACTGGCACTGGAATTGAAGGTATCTATTTCCAACTATCCGAATAATTTCACCAAACCCATTAAAAAACGGTGTTATGACCAAGGTCGTGTTTTCGGTCATTTCTGTTCATATCAATGAAAAAAAACAACGAGACTGCACCTTGATGTGGTGTGACGGATCGCGTGTCTCCACCACCCAACAAGCTATATAACATGGCTTATCTCAAGCCGGAGATTCAGTCAGGCCTGGAGGGTCAATTGGTAGAGGTTTGACGGAGTAGTCTCCTGGTCCTCCTCCAGGTTAAGAATTGATTCGAATTGGCAACTCAGTCGGGAACGACCGTGAAGATTGGTGGGTCAAAGTAGCCGAAGAGATGGAAGTTGCTTCCGGTTCAGGTAACAATCAGATACAGTTTAAGCTTATACGTGACACCGAGAGGCGGCGGACTTCGGGTAATGAAGTCGTTTGCGATAGGAATGGAGAGCTCATCTATGGTAGACAGGAAAGACTGGACCGTTGGGCAGAGCATTTCAAGGATCAGTTTAGCTGGCTACACGCCAACGTATTTTGGCCGACATCTGGAGGTGAGAATCCTTGGGAGGTGTTTCTTAACGCCCTCCACGCAACGGAATTGGTAGTGGAATCGAGTATTCCGCTTCAGAACAGGATAAAAAGCAGCCGGTCCCAACGAACTTTCCTTATTGATTTTTAAATTGTGCGTAGAAATCCTGATGAAGTCACTTTTCTTCTTGCTTCATCATATTTGGAACGAGAAACGTATTCACTAAGGGTGGGTGAGTCACTCATCGTCATATAGCTGACAAAGTGACTATAGAAGTTATAGCGGGATTAGTTTAATTCCGGTGGTTGCTTGTGTCTCTACTTCGATAAAGCTGCGGCATTTGACACCAAAGAGTAAGAGTAACATCCGCGAGCAGCTGGCCGGACTTCTTCCAGATATCCACTTTTCGGCAGTTACTAGAAACGCGCCACACATTGCCGCCCTACGATCGTAGTCTTCCTCGACTTGAAAGACGCGTTTGACTCAACGGATCGGACAGTCGTATTCAGTGCTGTCCACCGGGGTGGCGTACCAGCGAAGTGTGAACCTGTTGCGAGCATTGTACTGGCATACCTCTGGTATCGTAAGGGTATACGGTGATCTAACAAGTTCATTCGAAACGACTAGTGTCGTTCGACAAAGTTGTTCCATCTCTCCATTCTTGTTCAACTTCGTCATGGACGAGGTGATGAAAGATGCCTTAAGGTATCTCCTGGATGTAGGAGTCGTACTGGGAATTGGGGGGAAGCTATGTGACTTAGATTACGCAGACAACGTCGTGTGCCTTTTCGCGTCTGCGAACCATAGACAATGCGCACTAGATAGCTTCTCGAGGTCTGTAACTCGGTTCGGCTTGTGGTTTGCACCTTCAAAGTGTAAAGTGCTGGTACGGGACTGGACGACAGTAGCAGGCGAACTTGAGGCTAGATAGAGAGGAACTAATGATTGTGGACCTTTTCACTTACCTCGGTAGCTTGGCATCGAATGATGGTAGCTGGGGAGTAGAGATAAACACGCGTATATCCAGGGCTCGAGCAGCTTACGTTGGACTAAAGCACTTGTGGTGTCGGCCTGATATTTCATTGCAATTGAAATTGAGCTGTCATGTGTTCGTCGCTTAGAGGTTTACGGCCAGCAATGTCTGCGTATTATGGATTGGATTAGATGGAGTGACCGGTTGAGTAATGTTGAGGTTAGGAATCTGATAGTAGGAGCCGGCTCTCAGAATACCTTATTATAGCGTATGAAGCTCGCTCGACTACGCTGATCGGGTAACGTGTTGCGTATGGCGAACGCTCGTCCGCCACACAGTGCCCCATTCTGGGTTCCTCTCAGGCAATAGAAGAACCAATGATAGAGTGAGCATATTTCCCGGCAGCGTGGAATGCGAAAATGGAAAATGGGACTTAGGTGAAGTAGGCGTCTCACGTCTTCGTGGTTGGGGTCCGAAAAATCCGTCAACTGGCTGGCTGGAGATGCTGCAGCATATGGCAGTGAATCGCAAACGATGGCGATCGTCTTGTCATTTTCTATCAAATCAGAAAGATTGAAGATGTACGTTTATATAGTTGCACTGTGTTCCGTGTGTTGGATAGAGCAACAACTTTTCCCGTTCACGCAGCCCCACTCCTTGTTCCCGTTGAATGTTCATTCTTTTTATAGAAACGTATCTTTGGGGAAAAGGCAGCGGTCAATGAGTCTTGGCTTGCTCTTTTTACGCTGAACGATGACGATGCCGACGTTGCACACGGTTTATATTAGGTGAATAGATGAAGATAGATTACAGTCTTGCTTGTGCAGATCTGCCCTTTAAATCTATATATATATATATATATATATATATATGACGAGTTACAAAGGTACGTGTTTATCACCGTCTTGCTTCTGAATGCATCCGTCTTTGCAAGCATGCTACCCGACTAAACTGATCTTTGCTCTTTTTATTTCGCGGACGTTGACGTTTTTAAATTCCCCACCCATCGGTGTCACCTGACAAGTTTACTATCTTCTCATTAGTTTGCATTGTTTTTTTATCGTTGCTCTATCGTTTACTGTTTTGTTACTGTCGCTTTTGTAGCTTCTCCCGGCCGTGGATTGCTTGGCCAAAGCGTTTCCAGATTTCGTGGCCATCGAAGATCTACCATTAGCCACTATCGAGGAAAAGGTTAGTTCGGTTTTGTCTGTGATAGGTAAATGATTCCATACGTTTGGCTCAGTTTCCAATCTTTGATTGAAGGAACCGTTTGATTAAGGTTAACTGAGTTTACCCTGATGCACCTATCCTCGGTTTCTTGCATTATCCCTGCGTTAGGAAAATAAAATTGTGTTCTATGGTCTGAATGGGTGAAACTTAACACTCTGGACATAAGTTAAATTAATATACAAAGTTAGATCTCACCTCCGTGATAGTTTCTCTCACGAGCACTGGAGACACTAAATAAAAACGGATTAAAATCATTGATGAATGAAGGACCTACTCACAGATCGCTCAGTACCTAATTGCTTTAGACCGTGAATTCGAAAAGATGAGAATGTAATCTTTCGCACAGATATTTATTGTAGCACCTTAGTATTTGACATTCGGGACAGCATTGGTGACGGAGCGTTCACTGATATAAGGGGAAATTTCGGGAATGTGCCACACATTTTAATATGTTCAGGTAGAACCTAGGATGGATAAAAACTTTCTGAGCATAATTTAACTTGTTGGAAAAAAGCTAGAAATTCGACAGATTGGGGGTAAGCTGATGGAAGACTGACTCTTCGGCAAATTGAATAAATTTGCTCACAGGCCATTGGTCAAAGCACGATGCCGGTAGTAGAAAAAGACATAAAAACAGCATTTTGAAAAAAGCGTAGTTGGCGATTAATGGACTCGCCAATTTTCAAACCTAGTTCGTTAAGGTCTATCGTAGATATAATCTCCTGGCCATAATGAGGATGTCGGAAAGCAGAAATTCATGCTTATTAGGGATAGAATGGGGAGTTGAATCAAAAAAGTAATAGTCCAGAGCTGCAAAGGGAATTGATTTCACAAGTTTTCTGAATTTCCAGAAACAATATGCCGAAAGACAGCTCCATCTATTGTGCACCCATTGGGATTGTGTGCAGATTGGAGGAGGTCTTTAGGAACCAACGACTAAAGGTAACTTTTGTTCGAGATGAGCGCTGGGGATGAGGTTGGTGATGGCAATGGCGCGGAAAAATTTCTATAAACTGTGTTAGATGGTGTTTTGGGATGTTTTCTGTGTTTCGAAGTGTCACCAGAACCATCGGTTTTGTTGACGACAGAAGTTATTATTCCGACCAGTGATTCTGCTCCCGAATTGTGAATGATGAGGGATTAGCAGTCAAGGGAGTTTTTGAGGATAAAACAAGCTTGATTATTCGTTTGGACCTAAGGCCCCAATTCCGAAGAAAAACTGGGTAGACTAGAAGATGCATGTGATCGGATGAAAGATCTGATAACTAGATCGACTCCGAGTTATTTTGCAAACTTCCGAATAGAAATAAACAATGGTAGAGTCCATTTTTCCACTTTGTTATTTTGCATGCACTCACTTTATCTGTTGCATTTTGCTTGCGAAACAGATGGAAGTTGCGATTGGCCTTTATGATGCCGGCCTAGTTGTTACGCGGTACCCTTTGGAAGCCAAAGACAGCTGCGATGAGGAAACCGAGGATGAGCGATCGAATGATGATTCCGGTGATATTGATTCGAATCTAGAAGACAGCGAGTCTGTGAATGAGGAGGTTACATCAGATGAGTATGAATCTCTCGAGCGTGTGGATGTAGACGAATGTAATGACGATGATGGTGATAACGAAGATGAAAGTGTGGGTAATACTGATGATCAGTCAGGGAGTGACGAGGATGAAGATGAAGTCCAGCTAGACGACTCGGATGATGAAGAGGACTCCGAAGAATATGATGATGATGGATTCGATCCTTTCTCAGAAATACATGCGATTTCCGAAGAAGAGTCCTCAGACAGTTCCAGTAATACGTCTCCAAAAGCAAATGCTTTGCCAACAATCGCAAAGACGGAAACTACTAGTGGTCCAGTGAAGCAAAAAAAGCCTAGGAAAAAACGTAACCGGAAACCTAAAAAGCATGTCAATCGTTGATGAACTACGTGTAAATTTCTCTCTGTCGCAGGGATTTATAGATCACAGTTTTGTACCATCTTATTTCGGATATTGACGATGTATAAAGGTGTTGATAACGACTCTGAAGTTCTTTATTCTGTCCTAATGTGGTCTAGTTTGTTCCGAGGCAATTGACTGTCGGGTATCCAGCTCACACTTACTCGCCAGTTCTATTCAACGTCCCGGATCGTAAAACATCGTGCCAGTACCAGTAAACAGTTTTTGTAAAGGCTACTGAGTACCGTTCGTGACGTTTATTTCAGAACCTCAGTGAAATGCAGTCGTTTCGGTGTTTTTCACGTCCCCGTGGGGTCTAGAAGACCCGTCATTGAGCTGACTGAAGACTGGTGGGTATGGGAGTGAACCATGGTGAATAGCGATTTTGTCAATTCTGTCGAGCCAGAATGATGGAAAAATGTGCGTTTGTACAGTTAGACTGTACTCCGTGTGTTTTGTGCTACGGTTTCTTTTCTTTTCCCGCTCCTGTAGATCCACTCCTCGTATGTTCATTCTCTCTTAAACAGCGTATTACTCTGGGAGAAAGGCAATGGCCAGTGGGCCTTGCCCTAGTTTTTGACCGATGAATAGCTGTTCTGGTGTTGTTTTATACTCAACTGTCCAGCTCTCTATCCACGTAATAACTGCTAATAAGGAAAATACTCGAATAAAGTTAATACCGCGATCGGTTTCTTCCTTAGCTATGAGACGTAGTCAACTCAACTTTTCATCAATACCACTGATATAATTTGAGAATGAAAGTTGTTGTACTTTTGCTGGACAAAGTGGAACTGAATAGCTCGGTGCGTCTCAGTACTTGTAAGAATTACCCCGATCCCACTATTGGGAAACCGATCCAGTCACATTTCTAGCTGGTAGAAGTTATCGCAAAATTTGTGAGGTTTAATCCTCCTGCGAAAATTATGGAGAACAAATCCTTTCGTCATCGAATTATGAAAATGTAGACGGAATCTGTTTAAGCTAGAATTGTTTGGGACAGTGTTCCAAGGTAGTCTTCAAACAATGTTCCGACGTGTTCACAAGAGATAACAAAATTATTTCGCTGATTTGTACTGCAACATTACCACTGGCGATTGCTGAACACCTTCCATCACAGTGTGGACCAAACTGAAGCTGCAGTTCACGTGTTGCAGAGAAGTTACCTTAAAGATGCAAACAATTCAGGATCGGAATTCGTTCTTATGGTACCGGCCATGGCATCGCATCAGCTGTTTTCATATGCCCGATGTGTCAAATTTGTCCTAATCGTTTTTAAAATGACTTCCAGTATAAATGGGTAAGCTCTCGCTCCTCGGGGAAATTCAGTTCGTTGCTAGTATTTCTTGTCATTATCTTAAAATCAGCCATCCAAAGGGAAGAATTTGCTTCTTGTTCTAGGCGCAATCCCTATCTGACCTTCAACATGGGCTTAGTCATGCATTTGTTTCTTGATGTTCTATAGCCTTTTTCCCTTTTACATGTCTCATACTGGGTAAAATTGGGTTTCTGATAATGCGTTTCGCCAGTGATGCAGTTATTCGCATCTGTACACTAACGAATCCGTCTTCTCCTTTTGCGAACTAGTTCCATTTCTAGTCGCGCGTCTGTGGACTGCGAATAAGAGAGCGGCCACCAATACTGGTGGCTAGTCATGAATAAGATGGGCCGGACAACGGCATTGTCGAGGGTTGCTTAACAAACGTTCTATCTACAAAATACCACAAGTTTGCTAGTGACGTTATGGCCAGTCAATGAAATAAGATCATTCCATGTGTTCTACTGACATGATGATGTTTACTAGGAGAGCCACACGAATAGAAAAACAGGCCACTGGCCTGAAACCTTGCAGCTCGCACTCGACTGTTCAATGAGTCGGGGTGCGTCATCGAATCAACAGGCCTAATTTGTGCTGGGCGACCAAGCAGTAGAACGTCACAGCATAAATAACTGAAAACAATCTGGTGACACCGTGAACGATTTGCAGTCTTCTTTCATGGAAATGATCATCCGTCTTTGATAAATACTCCTTTCTCTAAGCATTTAATTTGCCCCGTACCCACTCAGTATTTCCAAATTTATCGTGAACTGCAAGCGGCCGTTGTTATGGACGGTGACAAAACTAGCTTTTTCGTATCGCAGATTCTAATTCTGTTGCTTTTTTCTACAAAACCGAAGCTAACTCACAAAACTGTATGGACGATAGGGCTCACTCGAATAGTGATATGTATTGGTGGGTCACCAATAATAAACGCGCGGCTGTTTCCTGTCGGTCTTCGCTTTCTCGCTAGCGGGTTAGGTAAGCCGTTCGAATTCCACACTGTTTTGATGTGGCTCCCTATTCAAAAGGGCATCCGTTCCGTATCATTCCGTTGTGGGACTATGGGATTTGAAAGCTTAAGTCCGTATAATTGTCTCCGTTTAGTGTCCTGCTAAGCTGCAGCTTTTGTGCCATTGGGCATCCAGGGGCTACTCATCCCCTGAATATGTGAGGCGCACCAATCCCTAGTCCAGTTTATGCCTAGGCGCCACGGCACCCGATCGCATCTCTTTTATTGTGCTGTTGTGCGACTTCTTATGTTTCCGTATTGTGTTGACCAACAACATTCCGAAAGGCAACAGTTGTACTAATGCATACGTCCATGGAGTTTCTTCTCCTGCTGTCTAGCGGTTTCCTTCAGCTTACGCCCAAATGTCATGGAGTCGGCTGATCTACTTCTTCATCGTCAAATTCTACCCATCTCATCGGCTGGCCAGCAGGAACCATCCTTTAACCACTACCTGCCTTGGGGAACAGCGCATGCGCAAAACATTCCCCAATAACTTTAAACTATTCTGACTCAGCACTTGTTCTAACTAATGAATCCTAGGACTCAGTACCTCGCGCTTAACCTACGAATTACTCACAAAATTGTCCCAACATATTCTCTCGATACTACGAAGACAACGCCGAACAAACACCGGACGTCTTCGTTCATCTCTTGTGAACCGCCATGTTTCGGAACCGTGGAGCGATACCGATCTCACTGGTATTGTGCCTACTCGACTGCTGATCGATGACCGGATCTCACGACGACGCCACAGATGCCTCGAGTTAACAAAGTCCAATCGGGCCTTATGTATGCGCGAACACAGTTCAACTGATACACGACCGTCAGCTGAGGTACAACTGCTGAAACAACTAAATCTGCCCTCACGCAGTTCCTGCCCTGCAAGAAAAAGCTATGGCTTTAGGCCATTCCAGTCGTGCAACACCATTTTACGCTTCAAAGGTGATAAAAACACACCAAATATATCCGCACCATCGATCAGATGATTGAGAAAAACCTGCAACTTGATTGAATCTTGACTCAGTAGCACAACATCGTCTGCATATTCTAACTCGGACAGATTACTGTTTGGGCAAATATCAATGCCACCATTCTCATATGAGGATAAGGCTG
>LUCM01006386.1:156972-180593 GCA_008360955.1 Fasciolopsis buskii
GCCCTCACTATCCTGCGCGACGACCAATTCAGTAGGAAATTCATTGGTTCTACTATCCATTGAGGTTTTTCGGATAATCATTGCTAGGGAGGCCAGTCACTAAACAGAATACCGATTACGGTTCCCAACTAAAGCCTTTGGTTCTAACAAGAACCTGACCGCAAGATAGCGGGGAGTGGCTGAATGGAAGCCTAACTAATTAGGTTAACTATTCTTCCACTCATTTTTCGGTCGGGTTGTTGTCTGAAATCAACATGGCGAAAGATGAAAACAGTTAGAACGAAAGCGGAACTAAATAAAATGTTAGTTCTTGCAATCCCCATTTCCACGTCATTGGCTATCCATCGGGATTCATAATTTCTTTGTGGATTTGATACTACCCTGCTACCCAATTGGAGGCAGAGTTGAGTCAGCCGAGAGTTTGACCAAACGATTTAACTTACAGGGCAGCAGGACGGCCTGAGGTTCACATAACCCACTGCGAACTGGTGACCGATGGTGCAGCCCATACGAACTCCGGGTGGGTTTAGACATACTGAGTGTCCAATACATCCCTTCGTCACAAGTGCATGTGATCATATAGCCGTATACTTTATACACCGCCCCTGGTTGATTTGGAATCAGGACTTGACCGTTGCCCTTAGACTGACTAGGAAAGATCAGCCAGCCCGATGGAGGACGCCGGGTATTCGCTTTCGTCCTCGCACTTTAGTGTGCACACCGCCACGAGACGGTAGCGGGTCGGACTTCCTCGGCAAGGGGCTTTGAGACGCCTGGTCTCGTGAGAGCATTTCAAGAGGCGATCGGGCAGAGTAACCGACCAGCAGACTGAAACACCTACCCCTAACCAAGTACAACCATTGCAAGAAAGTGCTCTGGCTTTCGTTACCATCTCGCAGCTTGGCTAGTGTCATAACCAAACAGCTCGGTGGCGTTGTGCGTAAAATGGGGACGCATGACGACCACACCGGGTCAAGTACTTCCGAGATTGCAGCTGATATGCCTTTCGCAACAACTAATGAAGCGATAATTGATTTTGTCCTATTCCTTTTTCACCGTCACGGTTTATTTGAAGCATTAAAGAGGCATATGTGATAGCTACTAGGGTCTGCTACGTGGAGGAGGGATCTTGGAGTGACATAGAAGTACATAAGGTCTCACTAGATTGGATTTGGTAATGAGCCAGACAACAGTGACAGGCAGATCTGGGATTTGAACCTCTGAACCTTTCGGTGACAGACGCTGAATCAAACTGGCCATCCACGGTCAAGAATGAACATAGATGTAATTCATTCTTATTTTACGAACATGTTGTCCATGGTCATTTGATTAGTGTTTATCCGAGTCGAGACCCCGGGGTCAACAATCGCGAAACATTTGATTACAACCAAACACAGCTGGTCGCATTTTATCTTTAAAACCATTGTTGCACGATATTGACTGAGAAAATTTAGCTTTCAGAAAAGCAATGCCAATACGATTACTTAACCCAGTATTTTACACACAAAAAACATTAACACAGACTCTGCACTGGCCTTGTAGACGACATCAATTGTTTGCTGTTCACAATTTGACCCGTGTGCCCGCCCAGTGCATGACTGATTATCGTATTCTATACATTTATCAGATTGTTTTACGTTAGCGGTTGAAAAAGACAATACGAAAGGTTAACATCCCACAAGTTTCAGGTTCCCCTACATTGTGTCTACTAAACTAAATATACAAAATTCAAGTAAAAAGTTAGACAAGGAAATGGGTTATCATCGATGGTTCAAGGCTGTAGTAGCTGTTGGGCTTGTGAGTGAACAGTAATTGTTACCTAGGTCATATGGATTGGAGGGCATTCTGAACTAGTAGTATCTCGGCCAACAGTTGATCAATCACAGACCACAGCAGCCCAGTGGTCTGTTTGGGCAAACAATGGCGGGTTAGTCAGTATTAATTCCTTTGTTCTCACGTCCAAAAGGGCTCTTGTGTTTTCGAATGACTGATTTTATGCCAGCTGTCGTGGCACTTCGCAACTGGCAGGCTCCAGGCTGCTTTGCGCTAATATTACTCTAAGGATTCACCAAACGTTTTCGGGTCACAGGTTTACGTACATGTCTGACTAATACATAGAGCGCTGGTCTCGAACGTTTGTCCGTCCGGGCAAATACTGGTTTCATACGAGGAAAATGCTTTTTTCAGAACTACCAGTTTTATCCACACCGTTCAACCATCGTTTCACCGTGAGATTTGATTAATGTCTCAGGTTCGGTTACTACTACGAGAAAATTCAGGAAATAATACAATCACAGGGACTTTATTTGGGTTTCAATCAAACAAATATTTCCAAGTCTAGATCCAAGGCAGAGCAAGGCATGGTGAGTTCAAAGTTACGCAACACTTCCGGGTGAATAACACCTAAGCGGCCAATTACTCGGTGACCCGGCGAGAGTATCACATCCGCACATCGACCGGTGAAGTACGTGGGGTCTGAAAGGACACAGAGGATGAAATTCTCAGATAATAGCAAGAAACGATTAACTGATTTAATTATGCTAATATCCGAAATTGTCTATTGGACGAGCAAAAATAAACGAAAGAGAAGCCGTGTGCACTTGCCTTCGGCGGCTTGCAATTCGTAGGACAGTACCGTGGAATGATCACCAGTGTCTGTCGGTATGTCAGCATGTTCTGGGTCTAACTTCCAGCGGACGGATAACACTTGCATCAAACGATCCAACAAACCATGAATCACTTCGAATCCCGACTGTTTGCTGTGGCTGTTTGTGTTGTGTTGTGGCACCTGTGTGGGGTGTGGCTGGTCGGCGGTTTCTCTTGTGTGTCTGTGTGTTTTTTGGTGGGGTTTGGTGGCGCTTGGTCGTGACTGCTGTTTCGGGGTTCGGCTCCCGGGGTGGGCGGAGTGTGTGTGGTGGTTTTTGGTTTCCGTTTGT
Source organism: Fasciolopsis buskii (assembly GCA_008360955.1). Classification (NCBI taxonomy): domain Eukaryota; kingdom Metazoa; phylum Platyhelminthes; class Trematoda; order Plagiorchiida; family Fasciolidae; genus Fasciolopsis; species Fasciolopsis buskii. Next base: position 159,909 of record LUCM01006386.1, read on the forward strand.
GCTCCGTGTTTCTTGCTGTTTTGGTGCGTGCGCTTTCTGGTGCGTGTGGGTGGGTTCCGTGTGTGCGCTTGGCTGGCGTATGTGTGTGGGTTTGTGTCTTCCGGTCTTTGGCGCTTGTTCGTTTTGTCTGGTGTTGTGTGGGTTTGGTGGGGTTTTCTGCGGGGTTGTTTCATGTTTGGCGTGTTCCTTGGGGGTGTTCGGGTTGTGTCGGTTCGCCGGGTTTTTCTGGGGACTAACCCGCGGTGGGCACGTTGCTGCATAACAAGCTTGCCGCAAGTCACGCGTCAACAGAATACTTTCTCGAGAATCCCGACTGTTTGCTGTAGTACACGGCGCAAATACGCCGATTATTCCGGGTGCCAACATCTACCGATCGATAACAGGTGGATGAAAGAGTTAACGCGATTTCACTGCGAATGACGAACTAAATACGATATAAAATTGAAAATAAGTAAAATTATAAACGAAATTCAGACCGGTACGTTCCTGTACCGATAGCATACGTAAAGTTGATCATCAAGACTATCCTAGTATTGGTTGTTGTGCACCATTTGCGGTGGATTTTATAGAACTATGAGCCCATCATGTCGACTATGGGATGCATTTGATCGCGCTCCACAAAGAACTGCCGTTTCAGTGAAGAATTCCGTTAATTAGAACAGAGTTTACTTGGAAGCAGTTTACACTACAAGCTGAGTAGATGTTCCAATGCTGAGCTATCCTCGGGCATAATGGCGGTGGCCAAGTGGACTAACTTTCTGCTATCCTGGAAAACCCAAATATTTGAGTCCAAGCTCCGTCGGCTACTTTGGCAATAGATGGCAATTCGCTGTTCGCCGGCTCGTTATCAAGTGAGATTTCATGTGTTTCCATTCTACTTCAAGTTTCGGATTCGTTTCCCATGTAGTGGTCTACTGAAGTTATGGAGCATAACCCTTCCACAGCTCTGATGCATGGTGGATCTACACAAAGATTAAATGGATTAGCCTCATCCGTAATCCTTCAATGGAAGCAAATTGTCTGGAAAATTTGAGGTCTCAGCCTGAAATACTTTTTAGCAACAGCGGCAGCCACGGTGTTTCGCATACTATAACCTAATTTCATCCTGCAAAAGTGCTCCAGATGACAACAAACCACTTATTCAGACTTGAGTAAACAGCCCTACCTATGGTATTGCTTATACCAGCCCTCAGTTTCGGGGACCACATTCTGACAATGAATATAAACTTGGAGCGAATAAACTGTTCACTACAGAGTCGGAACCATCTGATCTTGTAGAGTTATCCCGAATGGGTGGTTTTTGCAAACTGGTATGAAAATAACCGCAATAGACAGCCTTGAGGCACTTGCTGACATAGCAATCACACATCAAATTAATGGTTTACTCGTTAATTCTTTCAGTTACTCACTACATGCTTTCGTTTAATCCGTTTTATCGCCAAATCCGGACCGTCCATCCTGAATAGCTGGCACCACACGTGAAATGATTTTCTCAGATTGCATATGCATGTTTTTGCCTTCCAATCACGTTTCACTGGTGGCATTAAGATCACGCGATCTTGATCTGGCCTTGCCGTCTGTGTACTCGCCCGCTGTCTGACACGACCGGACTGTATCCACGACTGCATGCTGATTCCAATTCGTCAGCACGACCCATTATCGCGCAACCACCAATAACCAATGAGACGGTTGTACCATGCTTTAGTTCACTGTCGATGAAAATGCAATCCCATCACAATTTTCGAATGTAAACGCTCCAGCCTAGTCGAGAGTGGATATCTCCGGCTCCGAATTGGCTGTCCATTCTGAAAGCTTTTCAAAATGCCCTCACAGGATCGGCTTCTCAAAACTCCCCTGGTTCGGAACTCATACGCACTGCATTCTCGTGTTCCCACTAAGGTGTGAGGACGAAGGCGAATGACCCGACGCCTTCCATCAGATTGACTGGTCACTGGTGATCATTCTATGGGAGCTGGTTAAACTCTGATTCACGAGCGGCATACGAATAATACCGCTATGTACACACCGGCATCTGTGGCACAGTAGCATAACGAGTACCCAAGTTGTTAGAGCCCAACCCGAAGGGCATATGAACCGATCAATCAGTAACCACTCACCAGTCACCAGTGGGTTACGCGACCCTAAGATCGTCCTACTGCAAGCGGGGTTTGGCCATTTGGTCAAAGACTCGGGGTAGTGTTTCCAAAGGTCAACTCACAACCTCGGCTTGGGAACCGAGTAGTATCGAGCCCACAGAAAAATTATGGATCCCGAGAGATGTGGAAATACGGGAAAACAGAAACTAGCGTGTGTTTTGAACTCTACATATTGTTTCATTTTAATTTCTTCCCTGGCTGATTGTTTTATCCTTCGTCATGATTTCGATGGTGCATATATTAATATATAGTGACTATAGTTGGATCGAAACGTAACGATAAAACGTAATTAACTCAGTGTATCGGCCTTGTTTGGTCAACTTCTGAATATATATAGCTAATAGAATATATATTTAGTGGTATTTTGTTTATCTTGGGTCGGAGCTAATGTTGGTTTTTGTTGTTTGTGGGATGGGTGTTGCGCCGTATTACTGATGATGTCTTGAGTGTGGGGATGGATGGTACGTGTTCATTGGGCTTGATAGCGTGGAGTTGGTTAGCATAGCGCATGGGAGGTCTTGATAAGCCAGTTGAGTCGTTTGTGGACTCGAGTGAGACGAAGCGTTGGCGGTTTTTGTATGAGTTGTAGTTGCATAATTGGTTATGTTCGGGGCACGGGTATGGTATAAGAAAGTGTCTGTGTTTTCTGTCTCGCATGTCACCGAAATATACGACGGCCAATCTAAGAGGTGAGTACATGATTGCCGTACCGCTGTAATTTCTTCAGTAGAGGTGAGCAAGCACGCCAAAGCAGCACCTTTGGACGCATCTTTGACCACGACATCTTTGTCGCTCGAACATTCTAACCGGCAAGGTGTAGTCGTTCGTGGTTGTTCCGATAATGGTGTCAAGTGATAGTCTTGCGGTTGGTTTGTTGTGGTTTGGATGTGAGGCTATTGTGTGCTGCGGAGGGCAAGCTCGTTGTGTTAGAGCGATGATGGAAATGGGGAAGATTAGGATCAGGAGTAGCGGTAACAAACACGGGAAAATTGGCTGTTGTAGTGTTTTTTGTCCTGTAAGTGCAGTGTGGCCGGAGCGTAATGTCTGGGATATGAAGTTGTGTTCCAAGAACTGTCAGTGTTGCGTTAATTATCAAGTTGTTTCAGGATGGATCTTGGGTGTGTTTATGATCCAACTTGGAATCTTCAATTGAGACATGTGCGCCTGCATTCTGAGAACGGGAGATTCGCGAATGATAGGAAGTGTCCGATGGTTCGAAAGCAGATGGGACGTCGTTCGGGACTGATCTGGACGGTGCAATAGCACAGTGGTTATGATATGATCTGCAAATTCGATCTTGGCGCAGTTGGAAAATTTATGTAAGTTCACTGGTACACCGAAAGTCTTTCACGGAACGACTGCGATTTATGTCAGAAAACGTATCAGATTAATGATTGTCACCCGGAGCTTGTAGTATCTCGCGATATTATTTAAGAAGACGGAGTCGAGGTGAATAGGGGAGTATGGTGGCGTAGGGAGAGACAAATAGGTGAACGTGGAGTTCGTGGCCGGCGGTGGTCCTGGGTGTCTCCTACATGATTGATGAGAAGCGATGCATACGCGAGTTTGATTGATCGATCTCCGTAACGCGACGGCTGCTTGGTTAAGGCGGTTCAGTTTATGATGTTAGCGATTGATGAACAACATAAGATCCTATCTCTCGTGTCGTGCGTAGGGATTAGTCTGTGCGGTTGTTATATGGGTTCTCGCGGGCCATGGGGTCTGGTGCCGGGTACGATACTCGAGCCGCTCTGGAGTCATCACACAGTGATGTGCGAGAGTTCGGTGAATTGGGATGATCGTTGGTGCGCTTTTTGGTTGTAGCAGATGTTATTCTGTACATTGTTGACCATCTGATGCAATGCGTGTTTCGAGATGCGGCTAGTCGGAATGATCGGTCGGGGCTTGCTGGTTTGTACCTGCGTAATGCGAGAGGACTATGAGAGAGGAGCTGAGCGTTCGATTTTTCGGCAAGGAGGATAGATGGGTGAGCGCAAGATTGTTACCGGAGTCGGTACGTGTGATGTGCATCTATTCGTTCCTGCGTGGCGTTTCTACGTACGGGTTCTCGTGAGTAGTTATTCTTAGACTACCATTTGTCAGTTAGTGCTCAGGAGGGTTGAAGTGATGATCGTAGTATATTAGAACAGGAGTACATTCTTTCCGTTATTGCAAAAACCGAAAGGGTGCTCTTATTTTCTTGTCTATCAGTTGTCGCAATCACTGGTGTCCGCGTGTGCATCGACTGCTGCTGTAATGACAAGGCGTCTTGTTGCTATTCGTCTGTGCCAGGTCTTCATGATAAAATCAGGTCTTTTGTGGCGGACACTGATGAGTTGGTCATTGTAGTTTTGCATGTGGCTTTTCTTAGTATCTTCATTGGGCTCGATGATGTTCTGGAGGACGGCTCCACCCCTAGCAACTTTAAAGCCCGTTTAGACTCTTCTTTATGTTCGATACTCGCAGACTGTGGCAGTGGTTCGGCTCACTCATCCTGGGTTGAGCTTGCAGGTGTGTGGCTCGTCTGCCTCATTTGTCGGTGGCACGTATTATCGAGCGTCTATGCTCTCGGGTTGTTGCTACGGCTGCTGTAGTCATCAGCACTGAAGCAATCAAAAGTAAACTGCAAACTCAAAGTCAGACTTAGAGAGAAGCGGAAGCATGTGGAACGCAAGGAAGACAATGAGCTTGGCATTCCGCTGCATCGCCGAATGTTTCAGATCGTAACACTGAAAGATACCATTACACCATTTGGAAGTAGATTACTTGATAAAATACAGCTATTCGCTATGTGATGGCCAAATTTCCAAAAATTAACTGCCTCAATTGAGTTTAGTTTGTAGAACCGTTACCCTTGGACCAACATGCCCTGGGTTTGGTGGCCACCAACCCGCCCCCCACCGTGTCGTAAACTGAATCAGAAAAAAAGAGGTAAAGTGAAAGACCGACTGTGAAATAACAAGGTGAAGAACCACATCGTGGGACGAAGGTTTCGAATACAGGAACCCCATTGACTGCAGCACACCCATATGGCCCGCTGTATCCAAATTTCGCCCCGGGGATTTTGTGGTCTCTAGCACGGCAGTCTAATCACAACTACATAAGCCAGCCTACCGATCAAAGCCACCATACATTTTACCCATGTGGTCCACTGGCCACCAAGAGCCATCCTCCAAACACTACCCCCCCCCCCCCCCCCCCCCCCCCCCCCCCTCCCCCCTCCCCCCCCCGCCGCCCCCGCCCCCCCCCCCCCCCCCCCCCCCCCCCCCCCCCCTCCCCGCCCCCCCTCCTCCCCCCCCCCCCCCCCCCCCCCCCGCTCCCCCCCCCCTCCCCCCCCGCCCCCCCCCCCGGCTGGCCGCCCTCCCTCCCCCTCCCCCGCCCGCTGCTCCCCGCCCCCCCGGGGGCGTCTGCCCGACTTCTCTTGGTGTGGGTCTGTTGGTCTCGCCGTCGTCTGTGCGCTGGTGTCTGCTCTCGGTTTTCCTGTCGCGCGCTCGCCTTCGTCCGTGGGGCGCTCGTCGCGCGTCTGTCGTCGCGGGCCCGCCGGCTCGCGTCTCTCGGGTTGGGCTTCTGCGGTTCGTTCCTCCCGGTGTGGCGCTGCGTGCTGGGTGCGCCGCCCTGCCCGCTGCTCCGTCGGCGTTTTGCTGGTCCGCCGCGCGGCTTCTTTCCTCGCTGGGCCCTTCCTGCCCCCCCCCCCCCCCCCCTCGCGCCCCCCCCCTCCCCCCCCCGCCCCCCGCCCCGCCCCGCCCCCCCCCACCCCCACCCCCCCCCCGTCCCCCTGCCTCGGGGAACAGCGCATGCGCAAAACATTCCCCAATCACTTTAAACTATTCTGATTCAGCACTTGTTCTAACTAATGAACCTAGGACTCAGTAACCTCTCGCTAACCTATATGTTAATTGACTTTTCACAAATTGTCCAACATATTCTCGTCATACTACGAAGACAAGCCCCGAACAAACACCGGCGTCTTGTTCATCTCTTGTGATCGCATGTTTCGGAAACCGTGGAGCCGATAGGCGATCTCACTGGTATTGGTGCCTGCTCGACCGCTGACGATGATGGCCGGATCTCGACCGTCGACGCCACACGATGTCTTTCGAGTTAACAAAGTCCAATCGGCCTTTTTTATGTATGCGCGAACACAGTTCAAACTGATAACGATCGAGGTCAGATGAGGTAACAAACTGCTGAAACAACTAAATCTGCCCTCTGTGCAGTTCCTGCCCTGTCAAGAAAAACTATGGCTTAGGCCATTCCAGTCGTCACACCATTTAACACTTCAAAGGTGATAAAAAACACACCAATATAATCCGCACCATCGATCAGATTATTCGAGAAAAAACCTGCAAGCTTGATTGGAATCTTGACTCAATAGCACAACCATCGTCTGCATATTCCTAACTCGGAAGATTAACTGTTTGGGGCAAATATCAATGCCACCATTCTCATATGAGGATAAGGCTGCCACCGTAACAATTCCAATGGCAAAACTGAAAAAGTGGGCAACCCTGATGAACGTCACTTCTCATGATGAGCTCCGGTGTAACATCACCTTAAACACAAACTCGGCTCCGGCCGTTCGCATCCAGAGGTCGGATGAGTGGAATGAATTCCGCTCAGAAAGAAACGACATCACAGAATTGCACGATCGACTGAATCGGACGTCACTTTCAAATCAAGAAAGTCAGAAATGATGGGCCTAAGAAATATGCGCCTATGTTCTAAGATGTGCTACAAAGTGAATATTTGGTCAATACACATCCGATTGAGACGGAAGCTGGCTTGGTTCTCACGCATACATCTTTTGCGTGTATTAGATAATCGGAAGAGGATAATGCCTACTAGCAGTTTCGATGCAATGTTCGTCAAACTAATTCCTCCGGGGTTTTTATATGAACAGCTGTAAGACTCTTATTTTCAATCGCTATATTCGCAGATTAATGTCAGTCCTTAGGTGTCTGTTCTCCTGCTCAATTTTATCTTGAGGAGTTCTGGTCACTCCAGTTTGAACACTGCCACTGTCTTGAAAAAAACGGGAAGGACCAACTTGTCCAATTGTCATTTGCCTCATTAGAAAAACGTCCCTCCCTCATCAACTCTTTCGGATGTAGAGATGGTATAAATCTGCATTGGTTTACTTGTGGGCACAACTGGAGGGTCCAATATTTCCGTTGTTCAACTAAGCTGCTCCGCAGTGTTCTGCCCAGCGATCCATCCGACGAACCTGAGAATGAATCATTGTGCTTCCGAACTCCTTAATAACATCGCCTACGCTCGGATTCTGTGAACAGATAATCCTAATCAGTCAGTAAGTTTTGTGACTATTCTCGGCAGTTGGGGCAAGCCTTTCAACAAATTATTTTGGTCTGAATAACAGTGAAAACAGTAGCTTGGTGCAGTCTAGAGCCGCGCTTCATAGTCATGGACACTCGCAACGCCCCATACAGCGTCGGGTAGATCGCTGTCAACTGTCTAGCCGGAAACTCCTCATCTGATAAGTTGCCCCCTCCATGAACATCGTTGAGCACTAGTGGACTATCAAGGGTGTGAATTTTTCTGGCTAAATGAGTTATGGTCAGACCCGTCGCGTTGTGATATCCCTGATTTCTGGCTGATCAGGTGTGTCCGTTCTTGAAGCAAGCCATCCTATCAGGCTGCTAGCTAGCATGGCCGAACACGAAACTTAAGCTTGCGATCTGGTTGTGCCATGTTACAGCTGTGATGAAATAAGCTCCGCCACAGCAAATTTCCACCACATTTGAATTACCGATGAGGAAGCATTGGGTGTGAGAGACGACTATTTAAGCCGATGGTTCGCGTACTCACGGTCACCAGGAGCTTCTTGTATACCAAGCAGGGCACTAACGAACAATTTAGCTGGGATTCAGCATTACTTTCTCTCATGGCTACTAAGCAGCACGCCTCGTGGCTTGGTTCTGCAAGAACGCCTTCTGAGGCAGCAATATCACACGACAATCCCACCGACGCACTCTCTATCCGAAAGTAATGCGGTAGCGCCGGCCCTCACCTCATCCCCTGCCGCGGACGCACCAACCTTCAGTAGGAAATTTCATCTGGTTCTACTATCCATTGAGGTTTTTCGGATAATCATTGCTAGGGAGGCCAGTCACTAAACAGAATACCGATTACGGTTCCCAACTAAAGCCTTTGGTTCTAACAAGAACCTGACCGCAAGATAGCGGGGAGTGGCTGAATGGAAGCCTAACTAATTAAGTTAACTATTCAGTTTCAATGCAACATTCATAATCAGCGATTCATCCGAGTCTTCGGGAATCTTCTTCCTGCCTAGATTCACGCTACGAGTTTTGGTAACGTTGATGTTAGCTCATATTAACCGCTCTTGAGGAAAGGCAGCGATCGTCCACCTAGCCCAGCTGACATGATTTCCAGAAAAGTCCCTCTCCATGACGATCTCCATTTAGGGTGGAGGGATGGTGTCCACATCGCACTGGCTCACTTGCAGGCATATGTGTAAGGCCCACTGTGGCGGTTTATCAACTAAACTGCTCCGTAAAGCGTCCTGTGCATCAGTGTCAACGGAGTACAGTGCTTACCTGCAGTATGGTTCAGGGGCATTCGTAAGGTCCAAACCACGTTAATTCAACTAAGTGCAGTGCGGTGATCCATTACACAAAGTCCAACCTCAGAATTACCAACTAAATTGTACTCTAATGTTCTAGTAATACTATACACGCTGGTATTCAAACAGTGACGGATTTTCTATTTGTACTATTTGCAAAGAACGTTTTTGAATCGCATGGCAGGACGGACTTTACTGCTTCCGCGATGTCGTTCAGGTAAATACCATATATAACCTAACCAAACTATCTGCGATTCTTCGTATCAAGCCTCCGGGTTGTATTTTCGGTTCTTTTAACTCAAATATGATTTACACAGATTACCACTTTCTCCTCTGCAGCCTTATTCTAAAACAAACTATTCCGCCGTCAGATACAAGTCATCCTCAGTTTTCCGACTAATTACTTCATTGTTGCCTCTTCTCCAAACTTGACTTCCATGCCTTTATCTAGCAATCTGTCGCCTACTCAAGATTTCCGCAATTTGACTTCTCCGAAAGAGACCTCTAATTCACGTGGTTCGAAGTTCGGATTCTTTCTCTTATTCATTACCTGTGTAGTGTTCACTGCTTCTTCAAAGGTGATGATCCGTCGATTTTTGAATTGTGATCGTTAATCACAGGGATACTGAGTTCAATAGAGTTCACCAGCCAATTTCCTGTTCTTGGTGATTTCGACATTCATCCACATCAGACACTTCGAATGTGGGATACAAAGCCGAAGCAGTTGCCATAATCAACAGCCTTTATCCTATGGTTGACTGTTCTACACGCTCACCAAATCACCTTGGAGCCCTTTTCATATTCCTGAGCTCCTTACATCCATTCCTTTTTTCTTCCCCAATTATGCTTCCTTGTCTCTGGGACCATGGCAACATTGCCTGATTTCATTTTCCACTATCTTTCTTCACACAGTCCCAACTCTGGATACATAACTCTTGTGCTGTCCGTTTGAAAAACGCCAGCAGTTTTTTACCTTATTATTTTCCCCTCAGTCGTACTCCCTTCGACTCCCTGGTCCGTGACCGTATTTTCGTGTTGCCAACAATAATTCTCAAAAGTACCAAAAAGATAATCTTAATCTGATTATTTTCGAACCTTCCGCTCCGGATGACATTCCAATCATCGAGCTAAAAATGTGTGCGCCAGAATAAGCCCATAATATGTCGTTTATTTCTCTTGCCCAAGCCAAATTATTTTATCCTTTCCACGGAAGAACGCGGTGTTTTTCAACACGGAAACGTGGAGGTGCGTTCCATCGTTTTTTGTTTCTGTGCTTTCGAAAATTTTTGAAACCGGTATTCCCACAAACTACGTCCATTCTTGCAACTCACCCGGCCACTATCAACATCAACCACGATTGCACTCTTCTCAGTGCGTTACTTGTTCCTGGTTTAGGACGATTCTCCTCCTGGGGCTCTACAAACTACGTTCATTTCAATATATTCAAGACTTCTTTTCATTTCACTCAAACAGTCCTCAATTAGATTTTGGCTCGACTTCCATCTGTTCCACGGAATCAGCTTCATTATTGAGGTTAGCCATAAATGCTTTATTAGTATCCGTTTGGGTCAACGCTGGACTCCAGTTCAACGTGATGGGGCTTTAACGCAACGTCGTTCGGTTTATCGGTGACCATTTCCTGACCCCAATCTGCAGCCACTCTCTCTTATCGCTGACGGGTTGCTTCACTGTCATTTTGCAATCGGCAGTATTTCGCTTTATGTTCTTCAGAAGTCGCTTTGGCAGTGCCTTTTCTCTCGTTTTTCCTCCTCCCAACAACAACAGCGTTCAGATTGCGGAAAACCCAATTCTGCAACAGCGTTCCATATCTTGAAGGTGTAAAACGCATCCCAAACACACAATCGTTCAAACGATCAAGAAAAACTATCAACTTACATCAGTCCTCACCAAGGAACACAACATTTTCCACACATTCTAAACCAGAAAGTTTCCTGCATGAAAAATATCAATATTAGTATTCTCACACCAGGACAGAGCTATATCTACTGCCATCTCATTTATAGAGTTCGAAAAAGAAAAATAAAGGAGAGGGAGTACCGACCGCCGTCTTTTGTAATGAACCCGAATGGTTTCCATTGCAAGAAATATCGCCTTGTAAATTCGCACAAGCACCGATTTGACTTAGTGCTTAAGTATTTGCTTCTTTTCCAAGATCGACGCAGAGCTTTGCTTATTTTTGGGCTAAAACTTTGCCATCTTCGAAGGAAGACGGGGGGGGGGGGCAAATCATTTGGTCCATCCCCCTTTGATTACCTCAATTTCTGCGAAGGGCTGATTTCTATCTGTATTGCGTCACTTGCAGCCAAAAGCGGAACATTTTTTGCGGAACTAGGTTAACTAAGCTGCTCTACACAAGACTCCAGGCGACGTTTCTGAAACTGAATCACTGAGCTGCAAGACCTCTAGATCTCCTTATTAACACCGGGTTTTAGTAGATCAGACGACATATACTGGAGCTATTTCCGATGGACGCAGTCTCTTCCACTTCCTCACATTTCTCTATTTGCCACTATTGACGGTCATTTCCCAGGCTCCTAACCAACGGATGTCTTAGGGGGCTGGCGCATCTCATTCGGAGGAAAGAATCTGCGTGCTTCTCTCAGAGCAATTGGCTTCAAGGATGCGCACGGATTCCGAAGTCCATATATTCTTGAATCGTGTGCAGCATCTCCTGTCGTATGCAGGGCATCCTTATTCTATGCCAATTGCTCGCTTTCGGCTTTCGGCTTTGTCGACAACCGTGCAGAAGGACAAAGTAGTGTCATTCGGGAACCTATGGGGAGAACTGGCTCGTCCATTTGACAGAACGTGTATCCGCGGATGCACGCGTTGTCACACTTAAACAAGGAGAGACAAACATTAACCAGGATGTAGTTCACGGTAAATGCACCTTGTGGTTCTCAAACATAATGACCGAGGAATGAGTTCAAAGAACTGGAACTGAACCACCACTTCCGAGAGGGGAAACTTGTAGCGGGGCAGAACTTACAATTTTCGAAGATGTTTACGATCATTACAAGCTTTCTGAATTAAATCCGATACTTCAAGTTAGAACAGGATCTCCCCTCTACCTGGCAAGAAATGGCCTTGGTGAAATTACGGTAGACCGAGAACTAACTGAATTGGGGAAACTCTGGACTGAATGTTGCAAGTCAAGTATGGTCACGTAGCTCCGAAGGTAGGATACATACGATACACAAGCTGGAACTGTGATCTCGGTAGACTTCCTGAGGGTCAACAGGTCATTCCACAAAATCTGCCATGCTGACATTCAAAACGTAGCTACCCATGCATTAGTTAAACGATGTGAGCCGCAAAACGTTCCGTGCTTCAAATTGTACCGATTTTTATACGCACCAGTAAAGCAAGTGACATTTCAACGCCCATATGAATAAATTGATCAGAAAAACGAAAGTTACAAGCATTGTAACTAACGCCATGATCTAAATGGCTCTTACTTGAAAATCCGATGTTTTCGGGTTGGATATATGAACAGCGGGAATTTTGCTAAGGTCTTGACGGAGTTTGGTAGATATATCGTCACGCGAACACTGGGAAAGACAAAAATAAAATATTGACTGAAGTTTCTCACCGCAGGGAAGTCACTGATAGGGAGAATACCATGGTCTGAAAGAGCAACTAAACGATCAGTTTAAACGTTCGACAGAATAACTGCCTTCAGTAGTTCGTTCACTAGGTTGTGTAGGTCATACTGTTAAGTTCATCTGGCCTTTGACTTCTTTTTTTGCAAACAGATTTTGTAAATACGGATTGCGAAAAGCAGAGGGACTTTGGCTTTTGAACTTTGTGTCGAAACGGGGAACAGTGAATGCAGTAAAGACGACTGGTCTAGTTCAGTAAAACTGTTTTAACAACTTACACTGCTTCCTAAGAAAATCGAATATTTAGCGTCTGAAGCAGTTCAAGAAAGAAAACCGATCACCTAAAAAACTAGTTTTGGATCATATCGGCACAATCCATTGTTTCCGCAGAGCAATGATTCTTGGTTTCCAAGGGAGTTCTTGGAGGCTTAGCACATGCTGACAAAGTCCATTGCCGATCAGACAAAACAAATAATCTGGTCTAACTCAGTGGTTCAGATGGCTTTAATAAGTGAAGGCGCTTAGCAACAAAGATCGCAGAGTAGGGGATCATGCAGAGGTCCCGCTAGGGACTTCAGGAGCTGGTTCAGATCTCTCAAGTTCAATGAAGCCAATTCAGTAGTAATGATCAGAGATTAATCAGGCCACAACTTCCGTACTCACCGTGCCTCGTCGACTCAGTAGAAATGGATTTCGATCAAGAAGATACAGTTTTACCCTTCCACCTCTTGGATGTCACCAAAATTTGCTTTCGAGATGACTACCGAAATGCGTGGTGTAACTAAAATCGATTACTTACACCGATCAACCAACTTTCACATTACTCAGTTATGCTCGCCAATGGCGGATTTGGAAACAACTCCTTGAAACTAGTAGAATGAGACTAACAACACAGCAAGCTCAGTTGAAGTGAGTTATTAGTTTAGAACATCGACTAACAATGAAGAATTCTAAAACGCTCGGGTGCAGCGTATCTTGTCACTCACTGTCGGACACAGTTGTTAAAGAACCAAGAGTAACAGCGCACCAACACATTTTCGTACGTGAATCTAATCAGTGGAAAGTAGTTGCACCGAATATCGGAGCAATGGTTTGGAAAATACCGCATGGTCCTAAAACCCAAGATCAGTAAAGTATTCTGGTGAGACATACCAATTCGGAGTGTACAAGTAGAAGGATGCTTGGACAAGAGAGTACCGGGTACGCGTACCCGCGAAACCGGTCGTGTGCTCCCCGGCAAATTTTGTTCACACATCCAGATACTACTTACTACGTATATATATATATATATGCACATATATAAAGTAAAAAGTGGCATGGCAACAGAGTCGGTTAGATGTGTCCCATTGACCGGTAATTCTAGTTTTATTCCGTTTGCTACTGTCCGCTATAACACAATCTGAAACCACTCGGATCTCCACTATAACTGCTCGCACAATAAGCTGATTATTTACTTGAAAACGTAAGAATCAGTAAGGGAGACAAGGCTAATTCCAAAACCCAAATAAACACCAAAGTGCCGTTTTTTCTACCTGCTTATTTTCCACTTGCATTCGAATATCTTGCTGTCTCATCTAATCAGGTTGTAAAATAAGCAGATGGCGCTACTTCGTGGCAATTCTTCAGAGGTGGTGCAGCGATATCCAGTCAAAATGTAATTTCAGTCACCCTACAACATGGATTCAGATAGCATCAGTCGAGTTTTGAACATTTTACCAATTTAGATGACAAGTTGAGCTCACTCGCGTGTTCGGAGTGGAACTTTACCGTTTCCTTTTCAACATGTAACATAGATGGGTAAGTTATTAAAACCCTCTTCTCTCCGGAGCTAGCTCTATCAAACACAAGAAATATTAAAAACGGTAACTTCCGTTGGTCTTTAAATATTCAGCTGCGTTGATAGGCTGCAGTGGTTGTCGTCTTACCCTTCTGATCTCACGATTAATCACTTTCAAATATTTGTTGGGGTACCATCACATCCTTACTACTCTCTTATAATATTGCCCGGCCCTTTGAAACAATACTTTAGAATAATTTCAGATAACAATCGTGTGTAATTTGATTAGTGTTTTCGCCAACCCTCTCCAAAGAAAGCATTCTAATTTGGAATTATAACCTAAGAAATTAGTTTCTGTAAACATTTTCTCACTTAGCTCGCACATTAATGTTGAAACACAAAGCACCGACAAAATTTCACTGCAACTTCCCTATGCAACATATCCTCTTCCAAGGTTCCATTTCCTTAGATTATTTTTATTAATAACTCTAAATTCCATTTCCTTGCTTGCCGCATGGTAATTCGGAGAGAACCTATCATTTACTACTGAAATCTCAGCACGTGCGCCGACAAAATTCAATAAAATGCAAATACGAATACCAGTTTAATGGACATGAAAAGCAGACCAGTATCACGTTGAGAAGGCTTCTGACGCTGAAAAAACATTACTAACGAGAGCCGAAGTGGATCAGTAGGCAAACGTCGTGACTCAGATGCATAGTGGGCTCGAGGGAACTGGGTCCACACGCAACAATCGGGAATTTCCGTGAAACAGAATACTTGAGAGTACTGCTCACAAAAAACTCCGCTTTTAATCGCTACTAGTGAAGAAGATGCAGGGTTAGAAACTAATGTCCACCGTAGCGTGTAAAGCCAGATTGTCAGACCATTGTGCATGCGCTAAGATACCACGTACTGGGTGTGTAGTTAATTAAAACAATGTATCTCTTTATTCAAGTCATCAAAACAGAGCGTAGACGGATGGTAGGGGATGTTAACATTTCGTATTACTGCTGTTATTCGAATACGTAAAACTATCTGATGTTTATAGGACACCTTTTTTTTAAAAATATTCTGATTAATGGACATTTTGGGGAAACATAAGAGTTCGGAAAATGCCAGTTACAAAAATGGGGTCAACTCCATGGGAGACGAATTCATTGCATCAGTCTTTTGCGCACCTATAAGTGGAAAACATAACTTGATGAACAACGCTTCCACAGCCGAAGTAGACCCTGAGGCTGGTGGTTTACCCTAGATTGGTCAATAACGGGGACCACCTCGTAAAGGAAATGCATCTGATTCAGATCGGTCTTGAACCGAACGTTCGCAGCCGCGCAACTTCAACTTTCACGGTGCAGTCGGATGATGGGCTTAGACAACCGTGAAAATTGCCGATTGACTAATTTTGCGCCACATGTCGACTATCAGTACATATGCAGATGGGGTGATACACGCATTGGCAGAACTAATCGACAACTTCACAACGGATGCCTGAACACATTGCGAAGTGATTGATTAGGATGGTGAGGCAAGATTGCCCTAGTAACCGACAAAACCGGAATCCATGTCCCTCAATAGCGAAACACAATGGACAGCAAAGTTGACTCAGAGTTATCTTTCACGCCACTATTACGTAACCACAACTGGAAATAACTAAAAATCAGTGAGGCCTTTTCCGGTAGTCAAATCCACTCTTATGCATGAAAAAGATGCCGATGTAATCAATTCATTAAGACATTGGAATATTCCGAGCTTTTGTGCTTCCCAAAAATGTCCATTCAAATTATTTTTTACAAAGTGTCCAGTATATGTGAGAAAGCTTTACGTATTCGACTGACAAAAGTGATGCCAAATGTATTCTTTCTGTCTTGTACACAGTTAATCTTTTGTTTGAGCAAAACTTCTAAGAAATCGGATTTCAAGTCAAAGAGCAAACGCAACCTCCAGCACGGCACCGACCGCAGTGAATAAATGACAAAATAACGATTGCGAAAAAAAACGATTAAAGGTTTTCAGGTATGACCAAGCGTGCACCAACTGACCAGTGAGAAACTCAACCCTTCAGTGAACCCTTGTTGTGCGATTTCCGCGCGAATCAGATCGGTCAGTCGGTTCAAGGGTTGGCTTTGTGCAATACAATAGGTGTGGGGCATACATTCCGGAATATTGTCATATCCGTATGCGATCGCAACATCCTCGACGATATCACAAGCGTGCAAAATATCGTGTCTCGTGGGTGGAATGCGTACCGAAAGAAGTCCAGAGCCGGCAGCTGGAGGATAAAATGAATAGGAACGATAAGGTAACGGGTGGAAAAGATACCGTGAATGTGGATATCGTTGTGTGAAGATCAATAACCATCAAAATAGTGGGAAATAAAAGGAGTCGCAATTTATTAGGAAGCTAAACCTTGATCGAACTGGGGAATGTTAATTCGCCTACATTCCGCCTGGAGAATGGGACGCTTGGAAAAAAGGACTAAATCCGGAAGCGGATCATTGTTCAGTTAATCTGGGAATCCAAAATAGCGCACCGAACACAAAGTTTTATATAGTGCACATAGAGAAGTTCTTTCGCGGACTCTTCAGTAACGATCGGTGGTGGACTAAGGCAGTATTCCCTTGAGGGTCAGGCTGTTCCATCAAAGGACTCTATTAGTGGCTTTAAAGACATTCGAGTTCCCTCTTGCATTCTACCTGTCTCTTCTATCCCAAACCAAATCTCTTTACCCGCGCTGTATAACACAAAGTCCCCATGGATAACTTGCTCGACGCTCGCAACGGTTCATTTTCAAATAGGGTAGTAGGTGGTTTTCATTTTGTTAGCTCACATTTTCTCAAGCCTCGTCAGCCTCTGAATTTTGGCTCATCCAATGCGCGCACTCTCATGCAGGCTGACCAACAGGCGTGTTTAGCTCTGACAGCGAACTCACTTTCAACTGATGTCTGCTGCGTGAGTGAAACACGAATTCTCGATTCAGATAGAGTAATTCAACGAACTGTGCCAAATGTCTCGTCAAGGTATTTCCTGCACACTTCAGGGGAGGAATCAGCTCAAGCTATGGATCAACGCGGTGTAGAAATTGTCTTGAGTGAGAAGGCTGAAGCGGCCTTGTTAGACTTGATCCCGATTAACAGTCGATCGTGCTTGTGTGTGAAACTGCAGGGATAACTCGATGTCCAGAATGATAGGTGTGTTAAGCGCAGTTTATTTGTCATTTCGGCATACGCTCCAAAAGACTGCAGCACTGACGCACAAGTAGACAAGTTTTATGACGAGCTCGTTATCCTTCTTCGGAAGAGCAACGACTTTGACATTGTAGTGGTAACAAATTATTCGAATGTACAAGTTGGGGAACTGAATGTACCGGAAGCCTGTTTAGGTGGGCGGCGCGCCCTGCCTATTCAGCGAATAGATAACGGAAACAGGCTTCTCCAATTTTGTGCCAATCAAACAAGGCAGATTTTTCATTTACATAAATATACTTCCTGCATTTATTTGTTTGCAGTACTCTTGTTCATTCTATTACATTGTGCGTGAGTCCCCTATCAAGGCGGCACGCAAAGATTCCCTAATCAAATACTTTATCGGGATTCATTTATTCATGTACGTGGAGCATATTGAGGCAAAGACTATCCGCAACGGAAACAAATGTTTATTTCTCGAAACAATGACTAACGAAGTATGCGAGAACAAGTGAATTGAAGAACACAATGAAAACTTACACAAAGAACCACCAGATGCGGGAATCTGGTCGGTATTCACCGGTTTCGTTTCCAAACCCATGCGACTGAGTAACTCAATCACTTCATCAATCTTAAACTCAGTACCCAAGATACGATTGATGTAATTGATACTGACCACTTTGTAACGGTCACTCAAACGCTGAAATAATAATATGAAAGTGGAAATAAAAATACGCAGAACAAGGATGCAAGGTGTTTGCTACTTGAAATTCAATTGCACCATAAATTCATTTTAAAACAAATGAGAACTCGTTCATTTTCCTTCTCGGATTGTGTTACGGAGTTGAGATCCCTCAGTTTGAATTCCGGATCCCCACCGCCAGAACTGTATCAAACTCTTCATTCGTGAGTTCCCAAATGCCGTAAACCACCAGGAAGATGAAAGGTCATGGATCCGATTTATTAGGAAGTTTAGAAAGAATTTGGTGAAATTGAACCGAAGATAACTAAAGAAGCCCATTAGTCAAAAAGTGCTTGCGGGATTATGCACTGAGCACTCTCCAAAAAGTGGTCGACAAGGACTGGGTGACTAGAAGATATGCGCAATATGGAAATGGTCTGTCTGTATAAAAGTCAGGAAGGAGAGTCAGGAAGACAAAGTGCGATAGAATAGTGGATCGATAGGACAATGTGTTGTCGGCAGCCAATTCATTATTCGTTTCTTTCTTTCTTTCTTCGAAAGGAACGATTTTAATGGATCGAAGTGCAACGGAAAACAAACGGAGTTAACGGCGATTCGGAAGAGGCACTGTAAAACAAATGGATCAAGGACATTCAAACACATTTTGGCCATGAGCACCGGGCGCCGTAATGAGATTATGGCCAGTAGTAACCGATCGGATTGAACATTCGCTGCATCGAAGATCGGGGGCCCGAAACTCAGTAACAAAGATGGTGATGAGAGTAATTCGTTTTTGCTTGGATCTTTACTATAGTTGAGATACTGAAAATAAGCACGGTGCCCATGCAAGAATATGGAAATAAAAAGTTTTGAGAAATGGAGTGCCAAAAGAGTCAACGGTTAAAGACGAACGAAGTTCTTTATTCTAATAATGTCTGATTTTTTACTACTTCCGCGTTGCAGGATAAACTAGTTTTCCATCTTAGTTGAAAAGTACCCCACCAGCATAACCGCATGGCATCAATTAACTTGTAGCCACTATCCAGCACAATTAAGGCTGAAAAACTGACTTGACAGGAGTCACCTGTGGTAATCGGAACATCGACAATTACAGTTTCGACGAACTTGTGCTACCAACTTTCGAAAGTTACATACAAACTGGTAAATGACACGGTTTTCGATGAAGGCGTGTTTGCTTAGGACCATCGAAATCATCCACTATCGGAACCCTTTCTGTGTCATTCGAGATGGTGACGGTCAGTTGGACTGAACCTTGTTATCTTGAAAATCAAGGGTTCGAACGTCAACCTACAAGTCATGTTCGTGGCAAACGCTTCGTTACCGTGATTGACTGTTACATCTTATTAGTTTCCATGTCACTATAAGCGTCACGGTTATGGTTACTCGCCCCTGACACCACTACCGTGAACTCTGCCATTTCCGTGGTATGCATGCTTCAAATATGTATACAAAACATTCCATAGATTAAGGTTACTAAATTCGTTTTCCACACTTAATCGGTGAATATTTGAACAACGGGAAACAGGAGAAGCGATAATCAAAAAGTTTCCGTACGTATGACGCTGATGTTTGTGCGATCTTTGATGAAATGCCACGTATGTGTTTCTTAAGTGAAATATACAGACTTACGGGGAATATATGCCGACTACCGTCATGCTGGAAGACCTCAACTGGCTCAACACTGAAAAAGAAGTCCGGGAAACCAAGTTACAATAAAAGACAGTTAAAATGGGAACTCTTATGGATTTCAAAGAGCTGTTACCAACAAGTTAATTGCTGAACAAAACGAATTATTCACCAAAAAAGTTTTATGATGTATCGAAAGTTAGACAACGACATCATCATCCTACCACAGCGATAAACAGCAAGGCAAGCCTCACTGACCGCTGCCGTTCCCCAGAGTTACACGTTTCTATAAAAGGAGTGGATATTCAAAGGGAACAGGGAGTGGACCTAAACAGGCGGGAAAAGATAAGACGCTGCTGCAGTCAGCACACGGAACAGTCTAAATGTACAAACGTGCATTTTTCAATCACTCTGATTCGACAAAAAATGACAGCACGATCGCCACTGTTCGCGGTTCACTGCCATATCCATAAGTGTCTCCATCCAACTAGTTGACGAGTCTTTCGGACCCCAACCAGCACTTTGAAGGTGCAAAGCACATGCCAAACCGGGCAACCGATCTCGACAGTCTATCTATTGACCGCTGTGCATGGCCCGCAGACTCGAACAGGCACACGACGTTGTCTGAGCAGCCTAGGTTAAACAGCTTCCCTACATTTCACAGTTGGACTCATGCATCCAGGAGATACCCTAAAGCATCTTTCATCACCTCGTCCATGACGAAGTTGATCAGGAATGGAAAAATGGGACACCTTTGTCGAACACCGCTAGTCGTTTCGAATGAACTTGATAGTTCACCGCATACCCTAAAGCGACCATAGCTATGCG
The DNA here is from genome assembly GCA_008360955.1 of Fasciolopsis buskii. Taxonomy (NCBI): domain Eukaryota; kingdom Metazoa; phylum Platyhelminthes; class Trematoda; order Plagiorchiida; family Fasciolidae; genus Fasciolopsis; species Fasciolopsis buskii. Next base: position 180,411 of record LUCM01006386.1, read on the forward strand.
AGTACAATGCTCGCAACAGGCTCACGAACTGCGTTGGCATAAAACTCCGGTAGACAACATTGAATAGGTTTCTCCGGTACATTGACTTGAACGCCACCTGAGTACAGAAATACTACCATTAAGCGGCGGCAATGTGCATGGCCTGTTTCGAGCATTTGGCTAAGAGTGAATATCTGGTCGATG
>LUCM01006386.1:211756-222287 GCA_008360955.1 Fasciolopsis buskii
TGATAGAGCAAGAAAAATAAGTACGGATGACACAATTGAAAATGAATTTCTTTTCTTGCGGAGCGCGTTCGTACAAAATGGGTACCCCGGAAGATTCATGAATAAAGCTATGGGGAAACACGAACAAATGTCGCGACATTGATATCGAGCGTCAAAGTAGATCTTGGAGAAAATGATGTGGGAAAATGATCGAATTTCTCCGAAAGGTTAATGCCAGTACACTCTGAAAATGCTGCAACATATGTTACTGTTGTGTTGCCGAGCTCAGCCGATCTATGCACACACTGAAGCACAAGACGCAAACACTAGCGTCGCACGATAGGACAGGAGCACAGCCTGTGGTCTAGTAGGACACGAACACACACTGCGGATTGGAGATACAATAGGTCGGGCTTGTAGCGGAACTTGGATTTGTTCCACCAGATAACTTGTTTAACCGAAGGTTGACAGCCAAGCGCGATCGCCACTTGTGCGTTGCTCACGCACGCTCCCGTCCAAATATACTGAACCTCATACCGCTTCCGACTGTCTTTTCCTTGTACCGGTCAAGTGTCGGTGTTGCCAGTATTGCGATCGTACGGAGCCGAGTAAGAGTGTTACACGAGTGGTCACAAAGGTTAAGGGCATGCAAACGTAATACGAGATTCGTGTCAGGACAATCCTTTCTACAGTTTCAAGCCCCGTGGAAGCACAACAAATGGAACGGAACTGCTGCTGCCTTGAGTGAGCAGCCATATAGAGCAGGAAAAGGCGCGGGATACAAACAGCTAGCCCAGCCCGCTAGCGGAACAGAGGAAACGAACACAGAATACTGCTGCGCGTTTATTGGTGACCCACCAATACAAGTCAGAATTCAAGTGAGCTCTATAGTTTATATAGTTGTGTTGGATAGCCCTGGTCGATATGTGGAATAGCCAATCACAGAACGAGTTTTGGCGAATCTTTTTGCGGACGTATAAAAATTTCCAAACGCGCAATATTTAAAATAACGTCATTTTTGAAATACCGAGAGGAGGATAGGTTCTTTTGGAAAATTAACAGCAGAAATAAGATCTGCGGTACCAAAAACCCTCGAATGGTCACCGACCACAGCAGTTACTCTCCAATCAACTTAAGCGTCATGTTATGAAATGGAGTTATTAGATGCTATCATTTATTAATCCTTTTCTCCATCTCTCTTATACGCTTTATATCTGTCACTTCGCGAACAAACTATAAGCTGGCTGTATATATAAGTATCTGTAGCCATTTTTTATCTTCGTCATTCACGTATATAATGGGTACACAGGAATCAGCCATTGTAACCTGAAATAATGAATGCATATTTATGTCTTTCTCAGCTTCAGGAATCAATCCAGTTTGTGATTGCATCTTTGTTAGAAATTAAATAAGCATCTATTCTGGCTACGTTAAGCCGGGCTACGTGCGATATGCCACATATTCGGCCTTGTTACTTGCCTAGCAATTCACATATTTCAGTGGGTCAACTTATATTTGTTGTGCAATCAGACGTTTATCTGGATGTATCCGTGACCATCACCTCCCGCGGATGATCACCAAAATTGTTGGGTCGCTCAACACAGACAAACTACATGATGAGTGTAAAAAACTCTCGTGTCCTGTCTGACGTCCGCAGTCAGCAGTCTAGTTCTGCAAAGTACCGTGGTTTGGGTACTATAAAAGTTGCCGTGACCGGTCCTAACAGTCCCCAGCAGTGAGATGAAGGATAGTCTTGGTGGTCTTCTAAATTATCTGCCCCTACCTTCAACAAAAAGCAAACCCTGGACCGTGCTTCAAAGACCAGTGAAATTCACCATTTCTGTGTGCATCTAGGCGTTGTTGGACTGCAGATAAATATCCCTCATCACTTGTACGGAAACTTTCCGTGGTTATCGCTGATAACCGCCATGTTGTGCACCGAATGAGTCAGACTTCCTGATACTAGGCATTCCCTTTCTTGATCCATTTGATAGTCCATCAATTCCATGTGCATTATAGTCCAGTACACTATTTTCTATCCCGATTTGCCTCAGTAATTACTCTTTTGCAATCAGTTCTCACGCCATTTACTTGCTGTCGAGATCTTTATTCCTATGCGGAACATTTTCGAACTGTTCTGTTTAACGACTTTGAACTGACGGAAACTACGAGCTGATTGGTCGGCAAAAAAGGAAGAAACTCAACCATTTACACTGAATCCGAAACCCTAGGGAAAATTCAGAAAGTTTTAGTGGTAACCCGCAGCGCATATTTGACGGTTACCCTTAATTAAAAAGCAACACTGATCGTTGGCGATGATCTGATTGGGTGGCGAGTGAAGGGTTGTAACCTAGAAGATAGACCAATGACCTAGCTATCTTTGATCACAATTGTTGGGGCTACCAGCTGACGCTGTCGTGGTTCATCCATACAGTCTACTGATTCCAATCTTCATCCGAAACGGTTGCTGATGGCGGTCTATTTTGATGTTTATCTCTGCTGTTCTAAAAAGGTACGATTAAACGCGCGTCCAAACTAACGGGTAGAAAACGGCTACGGTTTGTTCACCAGCCCAAGTCAAACAAGAGCTTTGGGATAACTTCAGTTGTCTCTAATGTGTGCTTTGGGGTAGATGCTGCGACGTTTGATCCACCTAGTTTCAACGAATGTGCGGCAAAATTCCAAACAGTACTTAAGGCTGCACCAAGAGCACAACTGACTAATTTGGGTATGCCAACGTTTTATCGCACGAGGCTGACAACAGGATAGGATAAGCTCCCAAAAGCTGGAGAATCAAAGCTTCGGACGTTAGTCTCGGTAATCATCAGACTAGCGTTCAACCTATCCTTGACGAAACACACCTAGGAGCGTAATTGATCAGCGAAAGTAATGCTTATTTGTAGCGTACATCCCGGTTTCAAAGAGGTAGAGAACAGTGCAGGGAGTGTGATGGCCTTTGAAGGCCACAAAATAGGTTCTAGCCTGAGACAGGCTGGGTGAGCCTATTTTAAGCCATTCAGAAAAAAAAATTGCCCCAACATAGGCACAAATTGCATCAGGAAAGTCGAGGCCCAAGCGGCAGCGCACTGAGTAAGAATGTAGTAATCAAGGATCATTCTACTTGCAGGCACGAAAAGTAACCTGCACTTGAGGCAGCAGGTCACGTGTTTGGTAAGGCAAGTCCGTATCTTCACATGCGCTGTCGTTAAAAGGATGCTGAGTCCAGTAGGATGGTGACCCACCACCGGGATTCCAGTCCAAAAAGCGGAACCCTGGTGATGAGTACACTGCAGCGACTGATGGAGCCCATAGAGTATCTGTCGAGTCCACTGAGATAGAGAAGAATAACCGAGTATTCTAGAAGAGAGGCTGTGCCATCTGCCCAACCACTAATTCGTCCCCTCAGTGACCGCGGCTAGAAGGGTTTGTTGGGCATCCTCAGTCCCATACCAAATTCCGGTAGACAAGCATGGTGTTCTACCAAACTATTGCAGCCTAGGACCAGCATGGCTCAAAGCCCGGGGGCGACAGTAAATCAACGGGATCCTCAAAAAGAGACAAGGAGTGATACAAAGAAACGTACATAGCATCTTGGCCAACCATCAAGGTTCCTGTACGCAGAGGGTGGACAACCTGCAGAAAAGTGGACGGTGGTGAGTTTATGTTATTATCAAAGATAACTGGAGTAATCCATCAAAGAGAAAAAGGTGCGTGACACTGGGTACTCCCATGGTTAATCAAATCGAGGAATTAACGTTGTCACAGCGTATACACTAACCCGCAGCACGGAGAGATAGTGGGGAACTTGAAAAGATGGACAATATTGTCGCTGAACATGAATTCGTCTTTCCGACGTGATTCACTAGTCACGTGACTCTCTATTTTTACTGACAACTTGTGGTAATAGAAATTTTTATTCCCCGGAATAGCCGAGACCTATGAGATGAGCATGATCAAATTATGCAAGTGACATGCGGGAGATGGAAAATTAAGCAAACCAAGCATTGATGTAATACGATGTCACGTGAGCCATATCACGACGTTGAGCAGTTAGTCGACGTGTGCGCAAAATTCAGCCCGAAGTCGGCTAGCCAGTTTGCGGCATATCAATCAGGAGGCTACATCAGTACCACGGAGCACGACGGTTAGCCCAAGCTGGGTAAAGGTAACGGGCATGGCTAGAAGAAACAGTGTCGAAATGCTTCGTAACCTGATCAACAGACAGGGCCACATCGTAAGGAAAAATTGATGAGGAACGAACAGCGATATAAAGTCAAACAGAAGATGAACTTCCTGAAAGTTTGCTTGTTTGGTGTCAAGCCGTCAAAAGCAACAAACCGACAGAAAAGTAATCAGGGTCTGGAGGGCTGGTGGAAACCAAACTGGCGATGAAGAAGGCAAGGAGAGGTATGTCTAAACTCGGTTTTGTTGCAAACAACAAAAAATGGAATTGTTCTTGAACAAGTTCTAATAAAACGCAGAGAAATGTGACTACTTTCCACACGTGTGAGAAAGGGCGACAGCAGTGAGATGCCAGCACATAAAGATGTACGCAAACAGAGGAACCACTAATTGGTCAACATCAACGGTGCTAGTAGGTAGGATTGGCCATGCGCTGAACATCCAAGAACACCTTTAGGAGGGAAATACAGGAAGTTTGATCCGCTGAACTAACTGTACCGGAGCCGTTTGCACGATATGCGCCGGCCAAAGCGATGGACCCGACCGCAACCCACACCAAAGGGATCAGCTCGAAAGTACAGAGGAGAAGGCAGATTTAGTCAGAAGAGATAGAAGGTGAGATGGGAAATATAGTGTCGTCGAGAATAACACGAGTTGGGCATCACAGTAGTTCAACCCGACGCTGAAAAAAGGGGTGCCGAAGAACATAACATGGCATCCGGATGGGGTCGTCCCAAGTGTGGTTCTGGTGGTCTTTATTCATTTCGGGTCCGGTTTGTTACTGCGTCAGATGACGGACCAAAGAAAAGCCGTTTATTCTTCGGCTGACAAACCCCGAAGATACAGGTTACTGGTGTTGGCTTTACGATTGGTTTTCATTCAGTTGTTTCATCTGGAAGAGCTTGAGAGTAAAAGGAGATAGCGTTCTGGGAACTGTTCTTTCAGTGATTTAATATGAACAGAAAGAAACCAGCCCAAGTCGTATAGCACCGACGGAACGACTCTTAGGCTGCCTATTATAGTATCCAGGATGCCAAAAAATGTGTGATCACTGAGCAAAGGGTGACGGAAGCTGCACATGCGAAGTAAGTTTGAATATTGCAGACGCGAGAGGGAAGCAAAGGAATCTATGAGTGACGATCTGAGAAAACATAGCGACCGAAAAGGTTCCGGAATGACCCGTAGAGAATTGGAAAGAAAATCGAGTAAAACTCCACGTACATATTTATACATAACAAACCACAAGAGATATGCAATTATGTATAAGTGCACTAAGGTGTAATTCCTTTCAGAATAGACTTTACAAGTTAGGGCATAGGAAGAACTTACCTCGAGGGGCGCGATTGCTGATACGCAGCTCATCGAGTGCAGAGAACAAGCGGAGGGTGTGGACAGACTGGTGAGTTATGGAGGCAATTGGCCATGGTTGTTGGAAGGAATGAGTGTATTGCCAATATTATTCAGCAGGAGTTAAACGCGCTCGTTAAAGTGGTCATGTAGACATAAGTATCAGGAATACAAGCGAGGTATAATCAACCAATACAACCCAGTAACTATATGTGTGCTTATGTTGACATACGTACATATATCTTAGGCGTCTCACTATGAACGTGTACATAAATTGTTCGTATAAATAAATATGTATGTATATGACATTCCACTGGCAAATTTTACCGTTTTTCAAGGCAGATTGTCTTTGGCTGTTTTTTTATTACGTCTTATTAACGCAACCTATTCAGATTAAGTGCCATGTTCACAGAACAAAAACCGTCACCAAACCTAAAAGGGTGTTCTGACCCTGCCTATGCCGCCACTAGCTTTAGTTGAACTAGAGTTCGAGAATTACACAATAACTAGTCGTTTAAAAAGGATCATTGGCTGTCTGTCCCACATGTATCTCCTCAGGTACGCGGCTAAGAAGCTTTGAAGGAGTTGATCATATTTCGACTCCCCCTACTGAAGATCATCGTAACGGCAATTGGTGCAAAGACTCGAGTTTTTAGAATATGAATCCTTTAAAGCTCCTTCGAAAGAAGCAGCATTTCAGGGGCACGCCTGTCGATGTTAAGGGTACTGATGCTTCAACGGCTCCTAAATTATCTCACTCCTTTGCTTAGTGCAACCAGTAGGTACTCAATGAAGATCGCAGAAGCCGTCAATGACAACTAGCTACACTTCGGCCCGGGTATATCCGCAGTGAGTAATTCGCCACTCTCCAAAATCTCGCCCTAAACTGATCAGAAGGATTTGGCAGCTTTCTTGAAAGAGAATCGACGTGAGTTAGAAGACCTAGCGGTCGATAGAGATCGGCTGTGAGATCGGTAGACCCCTCGTTGAGGCAGGCGAAGCAGCCTCTCACCGAGACGATTCTTCTTTTCATTAGCGCCAGGTTACTGGATGGCTGGTAAAATGTGACCCGGGCTCCATATTCCCCAGTAAGAGGCTGGAAATTTGGGTTCTCAGTTCGTCGTTGCGACACACAAAATTGTGCTGTCTGCCAACTGTCCACTGCTAAACTTGAAGGATTTGACAGTAAACCGACTGTTCTCTATGAAGACGTGCTGAGATCAGCGTAATTTTTTGTAATCCGGATAAGTCGACCGCTGCACAGGTAGAGAATCTACGGGCGGCAAACTCCACTGATATCCCCAAGGACGGTCACCGACCCCCACCCTTGGCCTGTGTTTTGAAATTGCATTTCTTTAGGTATTTATGGTTGCTGACGTCCAACAGACTGTCTCTGGTAGAGACGTTTTCTGGCATTTTGATTTGCTGGCTGATGGAGGACACAAGAAAATAGCAGATGATGAAACGTCTCTGAGTGCAACTGATTCGTGCGCTGTTGTGAATCAGGTCAAACCCCTGTATGACGGACTGCCAGTCCAGCGACCATACATTAAGCAACTTCCCGTCTCCCTGGACACCGTGGACACAGCGATCCACCCCTCGCCGTCCGTACAAAGATTGCTCACAATAGAGAGACCACAGGACCCTCAATTTTCAGTTGGTTTCACTGCTTAGCACCTCACAAGTTCCCCTAGCCAAAGAAGAACTGGACCACATAATGATACCATTCATATATTTCTCGAGGTTTGCCGAGAAGCATGCAGGTTGCATGGTCATAATGTACAGTGGAATTAACGCAGTGAAAATGTTCGTTCACTTGTTAGATAGAGTAATTATGAACAAAACTAGCTGGGTGGTACTATAAACCCGAAGGTGGACGATCCTACACAATGGTGCTCAGGACCCGGGACTATCAATATCGAGGTTAGCCGGCCTGTAACGATGGATACAGATGTGTGGTCCAAGCAGGGAAAATGCGTCCATCGGGACTAATTCCGAAGCATGTTCCGTACTCGAACCGGGGCTCGAAAAGTGGAAAAGTATAGGTGCAAGACAACATATAAAGGTCTCCGTTGATTGCTTTGTTAGCTGTTTGCCGAAAATGAAGAATAATGAAAGTGTAAACGGCGATAATGGACGCTATGTAAATGACTTAATCTGTCCTAGAAGAAAATATCAATTTTGAAGGCAAAGATAAATATTTAGGAACCTGTTATTAGTGAATGCTGAAGAAAATAATAATGAAAAAAGTCAAGTTCGGAAAATTTTATCTGGATTTCTCAGTCTGCCTGGAAAGCATTGGCTAGTGAGCGATCTCCGCAACCAATCCGAGTCAGTGCTGGAAGACAACAATAACGTTAGGACAACCATCTTGTCCATGCCTATATTCTTTCTGTCTAAGCTCAACTGGTACTTGTCATGAACCCGCTGGCTCAGAGGAGTGGTTTGGCTGAGGAGATTTAAATGACAGTTGATGGTGATGAAGAATGTCCGACTGTCTGGTGATATACGCATTTTTGCTGTCTCCAGAAGAGCTGCGATCCGCAGAGTGCGACCTCATTGGAATGCTACAGTCCGAGAGTCTCAGTGTACAGCTAAGGGATAGTGATGACAGAGGATCAATACTGATAACTGGAAGATTAGGGAAGCTGAATTCCAAACTCATTGAAGGTTTGTTACGAGAGTGATAGATTGACTAACCCCCACTAAACTTTGACGCAAAACAACTGGTCATCCTGCCAGCTGGACATCACGTCGTTGATTTGCCTGTACAAAGTGCACATGCAGTGGAGGGACACACGGAGAAAACCACGTAGTGATTATCATTCAGAAACAATTTTGGATCACCCCCGCTTCCGAAATGTAAGGCTAGACCTGATCCTTTTGGTTCCCTATGGGTTATATGCAGGAAAAAGACAAAGAATAGGTGCTAAGTGACGTGCATGAAATCCCGAGCCGTACATCCCAAAGTTGTACACTGGATGAGCGCGAACTTGTCCTTGCATTTGCTGCATCGTTTCACAGGCAGGCGAGGCATGCCGTGGAGCATATACTCTGATAATGGTTGGAGCTAATCCAGAACATTAACGTTGGAACTGGGGTATAAAGCAGGATACAGTGAAAGATGAAACCATGGTGCTCGGGATTCAGTAGCACATTAACCCCGTATATCAGTCATCGAGATGCGGTATGGGAACGTTTGATCAGATCCGTTCGAAGGACAACGCAGCTGTTGATTACACAATGAGCACTCGACGACGAATCTCTAATCACAATGTTAACCGAAGTGGAAAGAATACTAAACAACTGTCCATCATTGCCGACAACCTTCAGTGTTATCACCCCTAACGCTTAGCATGAAGGTCTAGTAGTGGCTTCGTGAAACCCGTCAATCTTCGCGGGATATATCTTCACTGGTGAAAGCAAGCCAATTACTTGACCAAGGTCTTTTGGAGAAGGTGGTTGCATGACCGCGTACCTATTCTGCATGCTCAACAGTGGTGGATACATAGTGAAAGGCCGTTCAGAAAAGTTGATGAGGTCCCCGACAAACAATACCACATCGGTTTGTGGCCTCGGAGTCGTGGAGCAAAAGAATACTGGTTCGCGCAGACTTGTAAGGACGGTTAAGGTTAGAACGGCAAGAAAAAGGCTGACTTGTGACGTGCGTTGGATGAATATACTGAAAAATGAAGAAGGACGGATGATACGACAGTTTCCGAAAAGCGCACAACATACGCATTTCAAAGGCTGAGAACAAGGAAAACGGCGACTCAGTATGTATACCTTCACACCTTTTCACTTACTGCGCCATGTCAACCAGACACTGAGTATTGTACAATTTCCGAGACCAAATACCAAATAATCCATCCCACGCATGACACGTAAGGATAAATAAAAATATATCCTTCACCAACCACGTGCACCCGAGACTTGTGCTGACTCCTTTTTCTTCCAAGACTGCGATACCTTACAACGCGCCATTGAATCACGTGCCCGTTGCAATACACAGTGTCCTCAAAAACGTATTCCGTCAGTCCATATTCCGGCTACTTATTAATCACTTGTTAACCACCCTACATTTATTTTACCTCTTTGGTCCTGAGCTCACAAAATTAACCACTTGTATTCTCACCTACGGATACCGCGTCGCTTCTGTGATGCCCGTTTCCGACGCTGCATCTCGTTTGGTAGATAGGGACGGGTAAGATAACGTTGTATCGACAAATGTTTAAACTACGGGAAACCTTACAGGAATGTACAGAGATAAGTAAGCATTCGCCCACCAAGAACACTAATGGCTAACCTCTATAACCTCCTCCGTTTTGGAAAGAAGCGAACAGCCTCAGTTCTGTTTTGTGCTCCCACTCTACCTCCGAAGTTTAGTTACCCCTATCAACCTATGTGCTCTTTTTGCTAGTTGGCGTGAAACGCGATCGTGTTGCTTCAAACACTTGTTACCACGTAAATATTCCAGATATGTCCCACAACGTCCAGACTGCAAGTTGCTTTTGTGAATATGTGCCGTACTGCTAGCCTTTTATGTTGATAGCTCACACAGCCTGCGATTGACGAGGATTCCGGCATTCCTTCGCTGCTTTTATAACCCTTACATTGTACATTGGAATTCCAGGATGGCACGGTTTGGCTGCCTGAATGTCCAACTGATTGTGAAATAATTAGATGCGAAAAGGAATAAATTGGGAATGTGAACAAAGCGACATACTGGATTTATATGAGGCGCAGACCTCTGAGTGTAAGTTGCCGCACGAGATCGTATGTCTCCATGGGTATATTTTCGTATGAATGCTGAGGAATAAAAATAGTTAGTTCCAGAGCTAATGCGACAGTACAATAGGTATGAATGGGAAGCAGGCCAGCCGACTATATGAATATTTTTGATGAAATTGTTTGTAGAATTTTACATGTGGAATACAATTTGTTGATCACTCCGAATAACATTATTGAAGCAATTTCATTGATCTGAAAAATAGCATACCTCGGTAGTAAAAAAGTATAATGT
>LUCM01006386.1:223287-239341 GCA_008360955.1 Fasciolopsis buskii
AACATAGCAAAGCCATGCACAGCACCGCCAAAATGGGTGTCCACGGTACACCTGACGTCCGAGGCCGTGAAGTATGATTTTTGAATATCGGCCTAGGCTTGACCTGAGAATCGGAATGGCTTATGTCATCGGCACTTGAAAGTATGGGGGGTCTAAACACTTATCAATGAACTTGTTTGTCAGCTGTGTGTATGCAACGATCTTGTACCAACTAAACAACTGTCGGTGACCCCTGATAAGCATTTACCTCGTCAAGCAGTAGAAAACCCCCGGTAGAATGTGCTTTTATCATACATTTTCGAGGGGTGAAATTTCAACCATCCCTTCCGGACAGACACCTGATGTGATCGCCTTGTTATGGCGATATTAAGGATGAAGCTATTCATACGGCAATCGTGTTCACCGAGGTGGAAAAGGCGGATAAGCCGGAATCACCGAATTCTGGTCCCCTTCCATATCACGACAAAATCCTGGCCGTCCACACTTACAATAATCTGACTACGAGCCTTAGGTTGGGTAACACATGAAGCCAATTTGGAATATGCAGTTCAAAATTGTTTCACATACCTAGGGTTTTCCGGTTTACCGACAACGTGAATCAATGTAGGAACTTAATGGTCTTCACTGATTGGAAATTGAAGTGCGTTTACCAATTCCTTCGAGCGCATTAATTTTGCCTACGTTAGTTATTACCAATGGCGAACTTACACCCACCCTAGTAAACAGTTCACTATAATGACAGATATTTAACCACCGTTCTGTGAAATTCAAAGCTTACCATTAACACGACACCTGCATAAAAGCCGGTATCGTTTTTTCGATAGTTATTGGCCATGCCCACTTTATTTCTACTCGAACCGATTTATATTAAATGCCGGCACATATACAACGCATTCAATGTTAATTAAAATAACACTTTGCAAGTGTTGTAGATCGAATCCATTTTTACAGTGATTATTTAGAGCCGTAGAGGATTCAAATAACTCGTTCAGCAGTGCTACACAGAAGCGCAAAAAATGTGGAATGCATGTATTAGGATGGTAATTTGCGGTTCTCTTCGCAAATATTCAAATCATTATTCGCTTACCAATTTTCAACTTCGATGCCGTTTGTTAGGTCCTTCATTGGCCGTCCATTCGTGAAACAGAAAGAACAGATTTTCGGTCAACGTTGCAGTCATATTATCCAAAAGGCGGTTATCTGTTGTAATTCTGCGTGACAATGAACTACTGTTTTCCAAGTTCAAGTTTAGCTGCACAGAAACAGGGTACTTTACCGTACCATGGAACGAATAAACTTCCTCAGCCTCAACGAACTCCGGTTAACATTCAGCCTTCACTGCTTAAGCCGCTGAAGCAGTTAGAATTTTGGCTCTTACCTACAGAAATAGGAAATTGCAGTATGAATAGACGGGTTTGGGAAATGATAAGAAATCTTCTGCAATTAAGCACATCTATCTGCAAATGTATATTATTCTAAAGATTATTTCCATAAGAGAAACAATGATGATGTCATTTCTCCGGGAAAATGCCACTGATGGCTGACAGTTACCGCACCACTAATATCTTCGCGTATTTTTTCAAATTTAAATTACTGATAATGTTGTAGCAAATGGTGCTGCGGTTTCCCAAAAATTGGCGTGAACATTCGGAGAAACCAACTGCTTTTCACTTATAACGGCAGTTCATTTTATTCACAAAAAACCCCATTAAGTAGCCTCCTCGCAAATGAAAAAAACAGAACATTCATTTACTGTTTGAGATCGGTGCATATGTTCCAAACACATTGTTAAGAGATTAGAAAAAAACACTATGTAGTGCACTGGCTATAATTAGAGCTTTTGAAATAATTTTAAAATCAATTTTGCACATAGATGCTTGCGCATTTTTTTAGACCGATTGACTGGACTTCATTAAGAAGGCATAAAAAGGAAACAAAAATACATGGACAACGCTAAGTGTTTGGGGCTACAATATTGTCACACATTTAAGTAGTTTCCAAATATTTATACACAGGCCATTCTGTGTAATAAGTGGGTGAACACTTTTGATGTTTGTATATTGTAAAACAAAAGGACTTAAATTAGTCTAATTTGTTTCTTAAGAAGGAATCAATGATAAACCATAGAATTTAGGAATTTATGTGCGGATTTTAACTGTCGCTTTCTAACGGGAATAATAACGATAATTGCTGTAGGCTGTTGATTACCTTAAATAGTAGAAATGAAAGGCAAAGATTAATTACTTCACCCCGATTAAATAGGCTGATCCACGATGGCACTCTCACCATAAGTATTATCCCGGCCAAGGCTCTCATGGAATAGGTAGACTATAGATCGCAAAGCCATGATTAGAACTTGACAGCGCCAAATTCGTCGGCTCAGTTTTCAGTATGCCGTGACATATATTACATGTGACATGATATAGTGTACTTGCTAATGACCCTAAATGGTATCCATTCGGGATGGATATAAAGTTTGATAATCACGATTGCATTCTTAAGACAATATGAAGCAACCTTTCAGCCCGTGATTACACCGCAGATATACAACCATATTTTAGCACGGGTACGCAAACAGACTCTGCTGCTTTAGAACCATGTTTAACACATCCCAGTGTTTCCGTTTTCTTTTTCGTCGGAGGACTAGAAGGTGACCCCTCTGACCTCACAAACGTCTCCACTAAATGCAACCGACATTATTGTATATAACTATCGCATTTGTAGCGTGAAATAAGAATAGACATATTCATAAACGACGTAAGTCATACCGACAGCAATTTGAAGTGCAATACCATTTCAATGATTCATCCACGGACCGCACTAGGAAACCACAAGTTTTATGGACCAAGGAAAACTTGTTGTCATGCTTACAATACACAGATGCAGATGAAATAAAATCAATGAACATTAGTTCTATTGTTACGTAATCTGCCATGTATTTACAACGGCTGTCATCGATTCGTCAGACCTCCATATATAACGGCGAACATCGGGATCACTTCGCATATATTCTTTATTTAGCGGTGATATTTATGAAATGTAATCTTGTATGCTGTTGTAAACTTCAATTAAATTGAGAATTATATGTAGTGCAGTAAATTAATCTTCTAATGGCATATTCCCGTTATTACGCAGTCACGAAGCTGAATTCGGCTACTGACTGTAATCAGTAGTCAACTGAGAACAGATAAATTTATGGAATTGATTTTAGTTGTCCCAGGACCGCTATCACGCTTGCATACCCCATTACCGTGCCGCTCCAGATATGGCATAAATCCTCCTTTGGTTCGATTCACGTCATTGGCGATTCTGATGGGATGTATGTACATCACTTTTGTGCGCTTCCGAACTCCGGATACAAAATCGGCTACGTAAGCAATGACAGTTCCTGCATTCTCATTGGTGGGCGAAAGTTTCGCGGACCAATCACAGGTTTGCTGCAAAACATAGGCAGGAAGTTGGCACTTACATTCTGTACAGCGAAATGCACAGATTGTGCGTACAGCGTTGTACGCAGAGAAAAGTTCTCAGACCCTCCTTTAGTTTATTCAGTGATCATCACCCCCGTAAGGGTAAAATCTTGGAATTCCTTGCCAAGTTTCTCATATGTCGAAGCAGCTGTGACTGTTTGCCATCTAATTCAGTTTCAGCCAACAGCTTACTTATTCACTACTTAGCGATCATTCCACTACGATTATTGAACTACCTTAATTTATTCCTATCGGTTAGGGTCATTAGGACCTAACAGGCGCAACTCTTTGACTACACGATGGGTATAACGGCTAAAAAATAGTGGAATTAACTGTTTTCCATTGTTAAATTTCCCAAAGTACATGAATGTTGTAACCACAAAAATCGAGCCTTTGGGTTAACCTCTCGGAACGGTCGAAAGGCACAGAAATTGCATTAAGCTCAGGGTGCTAAATATCTAAGCCACTCGTAGTTACACGGAAAACTGGTCAAACAGTAGAAAATCAATGGCCAGCAAAATATAACAGTAAACATCATAAGTAAAACTGAAGGCTGCCAACAGACACATGTACATTGAAACAGCATTTTGGAATCTACAGAACAAATTATTCAAATGAAAGGGCATACCAGTTTAGCAACTCAAGATGAGTCTCCATTATTTCCGTGTGCAAACCAAAAGAAACAGGCAACAAGCCAAGGGTCCCAACGGTTTCCCAAAATTCCGAAAATTATGTTCATCTAAACGTTACCTGCTAAACGCAAAGCGATGCGTTCACCGGGCAGTGCTAAGGGAGCTAGAATATCAACTGCCCACGAACAAAGCAGTGAAAATTGCATTTCTCAGTTGGTTGAAACCAAACGATATTTTGGTAAGCGGACAAACAAAACTCGCAGCCCTGTGGCAACGAACGGCAAATAAACTCGCTGACGCTACGTTCTGATTATTTGCGAGTTGTCCAAGTATTTTGGTTTACATTTCGTGCAAACGAACGTGGCGATTTCCAGATCGCTCCAAAATAGTCCGGGTTTTCTAGGTTTCTTTCACTGTCTTCACGCCAGTTTGTTAAATGCCCTCCCGCTTTTAAGGTCACAATTTAAGTAAACACGATAGGACATTTGTTGAGATGGTTTGTGCACTAATGGTCATATTGTCCTCATGTTCGTTCGACAAGGACAGCACCGGACGTCACTCGACGGAACGCAATATCCGACGTGTAGGTTGCGTTGTCATTCCTCAGAGCTGGCATATGGATTTCATTTGTACTTTCTGTTGGCTGATGAGCAGGAATTATGGTCATCGGTGGTCCTGAAAAAAAGCCGGATAAAAGGTGAAAGTAACTTAGAATTTATTCCCATTGTCGTTATATTAGACGAATGTTGAGTCAAAATGCATTTAGGGCGGGCGCTTGGTTTGAAGGGGAAATGACAACCACAAGTTACTTGTGAGCATTCTGAGAATCCACCGGGTTTTCTTAAAATTTTGAGAATTGGAGAATTATCTGAGGACAGGGAAAGTCTTATGAAGCTCATAGCTGCTCACTGCACATAAAGTCAGGAGGAGGCCAAGATATTATTTCTGAAAGTAAATGGGTCGGGAGCAACGTGCACCACGTATTAGGTT
This sequence comes from Fasciolopsis buskii, assembly GCA_008360955.1. Lineage (NCBI taxonomy): Eukaryota > Metazoa > Platyhelminthes > Trematoda > Plagiorchiida > Fasciolidae > Fasciolopsis > Fasciolopsis buskii. Next base: position 228,380 of record LUCM01006386.1, read on the forward strand.
CGATAAGCTCATTTGATTAGGTGAGAAGGAAACTACAACAGTTGTACGAAACGACAGCATATGCGCCTGGCGTGCATAGAGTGCGCAAGGGGATAACGGAAATTAGAGTTGTAGATGATGAAGTACATGTGGACAGTCCGTTGTGCTACTAAACCAGATAGCCTTAAAGGGCAAAGCAAATACGTGCCTACCAAAAGAGATGGTGTGGATTCCCTCTGTTAACCGTATCCATTACTGAGCGTGGTCCGTAGCGTCGCATTCCGAGCATGCATTTTTGCAGCATCGAAAATGATCGCGCGCTTAGACGAACGGACTAACAGTAGAAGCAATTGCAGGAATCCATGACCTCACCGATAGAGGCCCCCAGACTAGTGGCACAGAGCCTCCAGGGTCGAGATGAATGACGTTGCTACCAGCAAAAGCTTCTGTGGGCTGAGACACCATGGATCCTGCTGAAGATTTGCAGTGAGTACTTAAAAATTTGTCTCAGCGAAACAAGTAACCATTGCCGTTATGCACCACGCATGGAACAAGAGGGAAATTTGCTGAAGCAGGTTATAGTGAAGGCCAACAAGCTCAGTTTAAGATCCAGATTGGTTGAAAACTCCTTTCTCCTATTCTCTTAGTTCCCTTGTCAAAACCTAACTCTTCCCGTCCAAATTGCTCGTAAAGAAAACTTATCTTGGTTGCTACTTAGTTTCGACTCAATATGTTTCTCTTCGTCCCTGTGCTTTTAATTCATGATTATTTTACGGACATTTGGTACGGTCAGGGGTCATTTGACGTGGGGGTGGCTTGTTTTAGTACAGTCCACTTTCGTTTTATAACTCACGCTGGTTGACTGAAGACGTTCCGTTCCTTTTCAGTAGCTTTCGGCTGTCGCGCTCAGGCGAGTATTAAACCTAATCAAGCGTGCAGGATCTCCTGCATTTGATTGAACCACGGAACAGGAATTGTCCGTTCATTCTCTTTCAACGAGTGCCTATTTCTTGCGCAGATTTTGTGCTATTTTTGACCACTTTTGGCTGGATAGTGTCCTAGGCTCACCCAATGTCTGACTCATGGATAGTATCGTAAAAGTTGCGGAGCACTCTTGTTCTTATTTGGGCTTCGCATCAGATTGGGCTGCCCGTTGCTTGAGCTTTCAAAGTGCCATAAAGAACGCAGGAAGTCCGTTTTTCGTGAATCTCACTGTGACTCGCCCACTGACTTCATCCGGACCACGATCCGAAAGTTTGGTCACTACATTCAGACGCCAAGCATGGAAGGCCCTTCAGTTGATAAAGTAAAACGAACGAATTTTAGATTAAGATCGAATGCATAAGATACAGCCAAAAAAGGTAAAGGCAGAAGACCTAATATACAGATTGGACGCCTATAAAATAGCTAGGGGGAATCCTAAGGTATGTCTTGGGCAACTCCGGGCAAAATCGGCTTTGCAGTTGGGCGTAAGAGGCGGTTTTTGGGTGGCTACGCACAATCGACAGAACAAAGGGAGGAACTCTGAAGCCCTCCGAGGACACTTCGACATGGTAGGTAGGATCGACGTAGAGGAAATGTCAGAGAATGGCGCGGCTAGACTCGATGTTTCGGTTGACATTCACCAGTGGTGGGCCACCACCACCCGGTGGATTGGCACTCCGGCCACCACTGAATAGCGATAGTTCTCGGGCTCGTTATTTGATCTGTACTCAGACCACCCAACCGCACTCTGCAAAATTAGTCGACCCGGAAGCTTGTCCTCGGGTTCTGTAAGAATTCTTTACATATTTTATAGCTCTCTGCTTTACAAGGCTCCCATCGACATGTATCAGTGGGCATCCTGGCACCAGATGTTTTTAATTCGCCATTTTTGCATCTCCAGAGGTGAAGGCAAATCCCTTTCGATATGCAAAACTTTATTTAAAACCTATACAGCCGCCACCAAAGAATAATCTCGTTTTCTTCCGAAAAACAAATTATGCTCCACCACTAGTCGTGTTACAGTTCAACGGGAAATGTCCCAGTCCACTTCACTGTTGTATTTTTCTTGCTGTTGTAACCAAAGAGCGGTTGGGGGGCCATAGGATTTTGAGTAACGCCCAGTTGACGCGATTCCACTGAAAACCCAGCAAGCCGTCCTAATAAATCTTCATCCTGAGACTTCTGACTCGACCCATTTCCGAATCTTTTCAGTCCATTAAAAGAACCATGTATTTCATATATGCTTAACCTCCATCACAATCTTCCCATTCTGCTGACCCGTTGACCTGTACCTTAAATCTCCTTTCGAGTCAAACATTTTTCATCAATTTTTGTTCTCATCTGAATCAGCTGCGAGTTTGCATGCCTTCAATTGAAAATCAACCGGGTGGGCAAAACTCGGCCATTAGAGCACCAGCTTGCAGTGGCCTTGAAGTACAGCCTTTTTGTAATCACCCAGCATATTAAAATTTGATTTACCCCGTCCTATTTTTTACTCATTCTGTCCTCCAACGTTCCCCCACGCTGATGTGTGAGTGTTTACTGAGAGTGCAGACAATACCTATACAACTAGATCTTGCAAAGAAAAGTGCTTGTTGAACCCACGGTGCAACATGCATTCACTTCAACTCATCCGCCATGCGAAGACCCGGGGTTACCACAGGTGATCGAGGTAAAGGCTCCACCTCCCCAAGCGACGCAGGCTCTGTAAACTACTGACAAAGGGAGACATCCAGTACCGGCTGATACCCATCCAGCCGACCTATGCCGCTGTTTCGGAAGCTAGGCAAATCTCTGTCATTGCTGCACGACGAGTCCTTAAAGTAGATGGAGACATCCAGATGGCTGAAAAACTACGAGGGTTGTCCATACCCGTGAGGTTGGCCTTTGGGATTAATTGTCAAACTGCATGACTTCAAGTCTTATACCGGAGATGGCAAAAGCTGCGGAGAGAACTGTTTGACTTCCATTAATCAAGCACTTGGAAGCCAAAACTGCATAGTCACAGAAAAAACGGTTTAAGAAAGAAGGAGCCCGTTGCGTGATTGTCTGAGCTCCTGTGTGGGGTCAGGTAGAAGACTGACATAAGGGGAGAGGGTGGAGATCAGTTGCTGCAGCCTCTTAAGGGAGTTCGGCAGCTTAAATCTTAAACTGCGGCCACCAAATTAAAGTACGGATACTGGCAGTTAAATGCCCAATTGTTTTCGCTAGTTCTATTTCAGGCCAGAACAAAACAAACGAACGGTGGCAAATTTTATCAAGGGGTCCCCAGAGAATCGATTCCGGAACCAAATCGCTTCTTTATTTTCGTTAGCAACCCATCGGCCGTAAGAGCAAAGTTTAAAAGACGTAGCATTCAGGGACCAAAGAGTACAGAAATACTGATTAAGTGAGACGAAATGCGTGAGGAGCGAAAAGATGACTGCAGACTGTGCATGATTAGTGAAAATCGCTGGTAAACCAAGAAGAATCCGAGACACCGCCATCAGATAAACTATTTAAAACTCACGGGCATGGCTTTTCTAGCTGAATTAGCGCACATTCAACTGGGGCGGGATGTATGGAATTCCATGCAAGGGCAAGCGCCAAAGGTTGGCCGGATTAGCACGCGGCAACAGTCTGGTGGAGATTCGGTTGAAAATTCCTAATTGAGTGTCGCTACTAAACCAGATGGCTAGACTGATCTTGCAGTGTTCATTATGAGTGGCTTGTACAACTGCATCATCTTAATGACGAAGAATATCAAAAAACGGGAAGCTGGCGTGGATGGAAAAGAAGCCTGAATCAGGCGAATCGAAGAGACGGCAATCGCCAATTAAGTCTATGTTGCCACAGGGAAAGGGTGTGGACCGATAAGCTTAGTCTGGGGTATGCAGAGATGGAGTAAAACTATAGGAAAATGGGTATAAACTCCCCGAAGTAAAAAGCACTTGAACTCATTGCGGACTACTTATTTCCACCTCACCCGTACTTTTAGGCGCAGCACATCAGGCTCACAAATACTAAGGCTTGTCTTTTACCCCCTTTTTTGCGATCGTACGCGAAGGCTACACCACCACGCATAGGTAGATGATTAGAATGAGCTTACGCAATGGGTTCAAGGTGTACACAGCAAGCAGAGGTGAATAATGCGCTTGACACGGATGGGTCCCTTGTACATTCTTCGTCGGGGCGGGTCCTAAAGATACACTGGCCGGATAGCTGATTCAGAGGTTAGTTCTAAGTTCAGCGCCAGCATCGTCGCAGAAACCGTCTTTTATTTATTACAGCTCTGAGGAAGTTATGCGCACAAAATAATAGGTAAAGAGGACGTAGTTTGCAGTTTATTCAGAAAAGTAGGACGCCTGCGTATTTAAAAATGGACAACTCTTACCCATCTAGTACGCTTTTGATAAGAGATAAAAGAGTTTGTGATACCATGTCTGCCAACTGAATAGTCAGTGTTGATGGGCCGTCTACGCAAATAACGGAAAAGGATTGCAGTGAACCATAAAACGGACTGGTTTAACACCGGGGTGGACAGAGCTCCCGACCTAAGCAAAAATATGTACTCTGAGAATTTCCGATTAATTCGTGCCCAGTAATATCACCAATCATAGAAGTTAGCGTTAAGCCACTGGACCGACAGTGTCACCAACAGTGTGATCCATAGGCAATTAGAACTAGCAGATTTAGATAGTCCAACAGATAGAAGAAATGGAGGGTTCCTGAGGAGGGGACGGTGATGGATAACTCCGAACTCCGAGAATTCTTGGCAATGGTAGCCTCCAAGATTTGGTGGTAGACTAGAATTTTAATGTATGTTCATGGACCTTGTCCGGTTAAGTGAAAATTGTGTCTATTAACTTTTCTAGCTTGGTTTCACCCTGAGATAGATTTGGGTGCAAATGCAGTAAGTTTCAAAGCTTTCCGCTACATAAAGAGGCGGCTTTTTCCTTACTCGAAAAGCAAGAAAAGGGAGCCTTACAGAAAAGTATCCGCCAAGGGGGCGAAACGAGGCGAATCGTGTCTTATAATTGGACAATTCAAGAATAAGATTTAGAGCAGTACAGGCTGGACGGAAAGATCGGGATAACGTCGGGACGGCTAAGGAACAGTAGTTCAAAACCGAGGAGTCCATACCTGGATCCCTATCACATGTCAGAGGGAAAGGTTTTCCTATAAATGCCGACTGAAAACTCTAAATTGGAATTTGGTTGATTTATACATAAGCGTGGTGATAATCGGGAGGTATTTGAAGAGGGTCATACTGCGGGATTTGAAATTAGTTAACTGAGCTCCCGAGTGCAAGACGTTCGTGGGATCGGTGATGAATTCCTTTTAACGACAGCTGCATTGTGTTTAGCTCACTCAAGATAAAAAGGAATAAGATTATTGAAGCCAAAAATCCTTTACTGCATCCGGTAGAAAGGTGGCTGGATAATTAGTAGGGAGGAGACCAGGGAAATAGTATTTGAACATTGAACAAAAAACATTTGTCGGCAGAGGACCCGTAAACGCATTCCCTAGTGACATTCAGCCTTCACCCAATTCCACGCTTCTGTGGGCAGAGTTATAGATATCGGTATTTATCACGCTACTTTTAAGGACGTGAGATTTCTGACATTGCGGCAATGCACACCTAGATGCAAATCTCATTATTGTCCGTAGACAGTCTCATTATCTGGTGGGTACACCAACTGTTCAAAGTAGACAAATCAGTACAGATGTCTCTAACCGCCGTACTAACTTCATTGGACATAATGGGGAAACTATTTCTGTTGACATCAGCAAACAGAAAATGGACACCGTAAGGTACTGAATTCATCGCGCTATTAGTGTACATAAGGATTAACATGGGACCTAGTAAGTTGCACTTAAAAACGCCACTAAAACAGGTCTGGGATTAGAAGTAATGCCGTCAGTGAAGATCACCCGTGATTGTTGCACTGGGTAAAACAAGAGCCAGGGTAGAACGCGATTAGTGATGCCAAAGAAGCTGACTTAGGACTGAAGTGCGGATGATGGACACGGTCAAAGGCCTTAGAAATATAAAAGTAGATGAATGCAAAAGCCTTATCCCGATTCCTCAGTTTGGTTAGAAGGTTAAGAAAGTCAAAGTGACAAGTGGATTACCAAATGGATTTGAGGAATTAGTGATGTTTGGGGCCATGAAGGTTGCAGTCAAAGAGGTACTCCGGGGCGGAATTTTTACCATCTTTTCATAATTCCGAAGACAACATGGATGTGGTTGGTGGCACGATAATAAAACGAATCATGCTAAGATCCTTTCATACTGCACCGAATTACTACGGTTTCTCCGGTTGATTGAAAATACCGCAAGGTTTATTGAATGTGTAAAGAGGTTGAGCAGTGATAAAGGTAAATCGGAGATAGCACTAACAGCAGCTGTTGTGGAGGTGCCGTCAGGGCCTTGTCGAGTCTTTGGCTTGAAAGGTCGTGCAACAATCCTAACGTCGAAGGGAACAGCAAATAAGGCGAGGTTATTCTCGTTCTTTTATTGAGGTGGGTCATTGGCTGCGTCTGGGGCAATGGAGAAGATGAATTGTTGATTGTACGCTTCAGTCACGTCCTTTGGAGTCTTCAAGGGCTTATCACTTGGCAAAATCAGGAATTGCGTGGTATGCCTGCTACTTGGGGGCATAATCTCATACAGTTTTGAAAATATTATGAGGCGTCTTTGATGTCTCAGCGCCTTAAGTTCAAACTTCCAAGGGTGAGATTCACCTGGGCGAGAGATAATGTCGGATAGACGATACAATACAATAAATTTGGGAAGGTGATGTGTCAACGAATCGTGCGGTTGCAAATTAACATATCTGGCTTTCAGAGTGCTATGCGGTGAACTTCTGCTTCTGGTTATTCCTTCCTCAACGGTTAGTTTTGAAATGCATCTTGCCAGGTTGCGATAAAATTCGTCTGCATCCCGTTTTGGGTCAATGACCAAAAACAAGCTCTCCCAGTCAATTTGGCGTTCTGGAGTCGGTAGGAAATTCCAGTTAAGGTGAGGTGGCCGAGTTGTGCGGACAGGATGATTGGGGAAGGAATCGTGGACAAAGGTCGAAATAGTATCTACCCTTTGGGCTTTCTATGGAAATGTAAATCAAGGTGTAAAGATGAGGTCCAGTATACTATAACTGCTGGTGAGTTATGGTTCAAGCTTTGGTAAACCCCATGATGCTGACGGTGTGGTCGTGCCGTAATTGTGGACGAGGAGCTTGAAGTCTCTGAAAATAATTTTGGATGTTGGTAGGAGGGAGGCAGGGCGGTAAAATGCCCTTGCCAGAAGGCAGAGCCCTATTTCAGTACCAGACGGCGGGCGATAAATAAAAACCTTATGGATAACAGGAAGAAACCTAGATAGTAAGCCATACAGATTCTTAGATCGGTTCAAGTAAGGATGCTTTCGGGCGGAGGTTTGTAGGTCGTTTCTTATACAGACAAGGCAGCCGCCCACATGGAGGTGGGCTCCACTACCTGCAACAGATTGTCATCCTCCAAAGGAAGGCACGGTATTCGGTGAGTCCTCGCTAAGCCGATCAAGATAACATCCGGGTTGGCGGATGCAGCAGAGCCTTTAGAGTGATTTAGTTTATTTAGAATAGAACGACATTTAGTGATTGCAAAAAACAGGGTCAATTTGTCGCCGATGCAAGACGAGTCCTGGGACTGCAAAGACAGAGGTTTGGTGCATGAAGAGTTAAGGGTAATGAAAATGGTTAAGCAAGCAGGTAGTAATAATTCTTTTCCAGTGGGCGTTGAGTAAGGTACACCAGAAGATGAAGGTGAACTATAAAGAAGGCAGCAGAAATTATATTCTGTGCTAGTTTCAGGGTAATCCAAATTACTGGGAGGACAGCCGTGGAAGGGAGCGAAAGGGGACTTGGGTTTGGGTGGAAATATTGAGGTTCTGGTGGTCCAGGAGTGCGGGAGGAAAGAGGACATTTTGGCAGGGAAGGTACGAACGAAAAAAGAAATCAATAAGGAAGGACGCGAATATTGTGTGCGGACCGGGGCACTGGTAAGCGGAGGTTGGTGACAGTGCCTGTATGCCAGTGGAGGTATGCTAAATAGAGGCCATAAACAAGTGTCTTGGCCATTCTGATGCAAAAGTGAAGTCATTCGGCAGGGAGCAACTGATGCATTAGGAGGTCTTTTAAATATGGGATGCAAGTCTGCGGTTTTCTTTCGGCATGGAGATTCTCTTTACAATGACCATTAGATCATCGTAAAACGGGTGACAGGCAGTGGAAAGTCAATAATGTTACAGACAGGAGGTTGGGGTAGCAGGTTGATGGGACTAACCAAGAGATGAAAATGGGAGGAGTCTGACTGACCTTGCCTCTGGGTTGAAAGCGCCGGATTTGTTGTCCGGGGGAGCCACTATGGTGCTCGTTGAGGGTATGATCGCGGATTCGTCATTGGTAACTAATGTTTAAGGGATCTGGATTGCTTCATGCCAGCTGTTTTAGGTTTGTGAGAAGAGAAGAGGTCATTGCGGCTTACTAAGAAAGCCATAGCCGAAGAAATTTTGTGCTCCTGTTTTCAGGATGGTCGTGGAGAAGATGGTGATGAAACGCCTGGATACTAGACTCATAGCCAGGCCAAGTGGCTTTGTGGGAACTCTGCCTAATGAGACCATTTTTGGGGTTTTTGCTTGCGTGAAGTGGGAAGGTCTCACTCTGAACAAAGATTTCGTCAAGAGTTATTTTGATAACCTTGAAGGATGCAAGTGAGGCTATCGTAGCCTCATTCCTCAAAAGCTACCTTGCACCAGCGGGACTAAAGAAATGGAACAGTACTGGACAGGACCTGTCCAACACTAGATTACGTAATCTAAAACAGTGCAAGGAGTATCCTGTCATACTGAAACAGCGAGGATACCATTTTTAAAACTGTCTAATGAAGTGCGTTCATGAACATTAAAAAACATAGCATTAGGCGCCCTTAGGTTTCGTTGCCTAATTTCTAAGGAAATTAGTCGATAGCCCGACATACACTAGCAAGACATCTGCTTAAGGGGCCTACAGACGTCCTGGTTGGGCGGGTACAGGAAGCAGCTTTTTGATCTCTAATTACGTCAGTATACTTTTTATTTGCTAGCTCGCGAATCGTTTGCTCAAAATTTTGTGAGGAAAGTGGCCAGCTAATAGATATATAGGGAGCCAGAGGTCATTTTATTTAAACAATAAATGGAAAACATTTGTCAACGCGTTATCTATTGACATTCGGCCTTAAGTCAATGCCACGCTTCCGAGGGCAGAGTTGTAGTTATCTGTTTTCAGTTGCTACTCCTCGAAAGGTGGGATTTCTGATGTTGTAGGGACAGCATATACGTACAATTTTCATTCCCTTGCAATATAAATGGATTGTGGGCACCCCAGTTCCAACCAGGGTAAGTCCATACATTCTATATTCAAAGATGTGAGGGCCTCTCAATATTTGTTGCGAAAAAGTAAATTCCCAAATTGATTCGAGGTACCCAGTAATACGAAGTACTTGGAACCAGCCTCGCTACTTTTGAGACGGTGGATGGTCACTGAAAACGGTCTGAGACGTCCACCTTGATGGCTGCAGCAGCCACTCAAACTGCTCAGAAAAGGCGTGAAAACAAATTTTAAGCTGAGAGGCCTAAATTTGATGTAACTAATTCGCAGAACCTCTTCTTTGTTGCATAAACCACTAGTCTGACTAGGAGCGCAAGATTAGACATCTCCAGCCGAGGAAAACCATTCCACTATCAAAAGGGGGCCAACAGGAGAGGGCTGGGAACTTTCCTTAAGCTCAGCCCTAATGACTGCTTTCCCGCGAAAGAATCACTAGCCGGACTTGTGGGTGTCTCAAGACATGCTTCAACATTTATGTCCGCCTTCACGAGAAAACTGATAGTTCGGCACGACCCAAAGACCTAAAATTAGCCATATGTCCCAGGGTACCCTTCAGAAGTAGGACCGATATTCCAGACTCAAGTGGAAACGGGCCCTACGTAACAGCCTTCAAACTTTTTCATCATGACCCATTTCAGGTAGATCTCACGGCAATTCAAGTGTAATGCCGCCAAAGATGACGTTGTCACCTCCGGATTTCAGCTCCCCTCGTGAGAACTCAGATGATTCTGGGAACACGTCTGCGATCACCGTGGTCAACAGGTTTGCAAAAGACACCCGCATCATTAAATAAAGACCAAGATTTTAGCTACTTCTCCCTAGTAAACCGAGGCCGCACAAAATGAAGCTACGGAAATAAGTAAGCATTCGCCCACCAAGAACACTAATGGCTAGCCTATATAACCTCCTCCGTTTTGGAAAGAAGCGAACAGCCTCAGTTCTGTTTTGTGCTCCCACTCTACCTCCGAAGTTTAGTTACCCCTATCAACCTATGTGCTCTTTTTGCTAGTTGGCGTGAAACGCGATCGTGTTGCTTCAAATACTTGTTACCACGTAAATATTCCAGATATGTCCCACAACGTCCAGACTGCAAGTTGCTTTTGTGAATATGTGCCGTACTGCTAGCCTTTTATGTTGATAGCTCACACAGCCTGCGATTGACGAGGATTCCGGCATTCCTTCGCTGCTTTTATAACCCTTACATTGTACATTGGAATTCCAGGATGGCACGGTTTGGCTGCCTGAATGTCCAACTGATTGTGAAATAATTAGATGCGAAAAGGAATAAATTGGGAATGTGAACAAAGCGACATACTGGATTTATATGAGGCGCAGACCTCTGAGTGTAAGTTGCCGCACGAGATCGTATGTCTCCATGGGTATATTTTCGTATGAATGCTGAGGAATAAAGATAGTTAGTTCCAGAGCTAACGCGACAGTACAATAGGTATGAATGGGAAGCAGGCCAGCCGACTATATGAATATTTTTGATGAAATTGTTTGTAGAATTTTACATGTGGAATACAATTTGTTGATCACTCCGAATAACATTATTGAAGCAATTTCATTGATCTGAAAAATAGCATACCTCGGTAGTAAAAAAGTATAATGT
>LUCM01006387.1:0-47514 GCA_008360955.1 Fasciolopsis buskii
CCATATTTGTAAATGACTAATCCAATCCTCCCTATAGTGAAAATATTTTGTCAGGATATATATATATATAGTGATGTAATGGCATGAGTACGAATCACTGAAGACGAGCTTGTTCGCCAACTTGTGTTTTCTCAGTGTACTACCACATCCTCAAGTAGGCGAATAATTCCTTTAAATTCTGTTGGCCTTTCTCTTTTGCAGTTCACTGTTCGTAGCAAAGCTTCCTGAATTTATTTTCGCACGATAAGAGATTGTGGTCCGAAATTATTGTGCATGCTGCACCTACTAGCAACCGCGTTGCTGAGCTTTGACTGCAATTTGAAGAAAGGTCCCGTCAACTTGGTGCGTCAAGAAAACTTTACTGAGGAGATATTCATCAAACCAGCCCCGCTGCCGTCCTACGGATACGATGGAAAAGACCGTAATCTAATGTTTACTACTGATAATGTTGTTAGTAGCAAAAACCTGAGATTTACAGAATTGGTGATTAGTTGGTCTGGATACACGCATCGGTGAAATATTGCAGAGGGAATTGTCCCGCCGGCCAGGAACAACACAGGTGCAACTGGGCCAAACGAAACACACGCACATCGCAGTAGTGAGAATAGCGTAAATAAAGTCAGACACCAACAACTCACACAGTGACCCTAATCCAGTTCGTACGTTCTGCGCATCAGGGTTGATTTTGCTATTGAGTCATGAGCAGTGTGATATTCAATTAACTGCGCCAGTACGAACTTGTCAGTTACTCAAGCTTCAAGGCCAAACAAAATACGCTTATTTACTCTGTGCAAATTCGAACACGTTCCATTACCTGATGTGATACAGCTTTTGGTCAACAGATTTTTTTCTGCCGATTTTCTGACTTAGCAAAATGGTCTCGGATTGATATTCACTGAATGGGGCAGTTTTCTAGCCGATGCAAACCTATGGACTAAACGGTTCCTACACCTGGTTAGCGTCTAATCCAACCACTCTGCTCGTTCAATTGCTTCCGTTTGCAATGAATTGGTCTAATATGAGCGAGTACACATACCAACTTACTCGACTATGGCCAATGCGAAGTCCGTGCAAGGGTTTTCGCGGCGGAATGACCAATTCTGTGGCAAACTCGGTCGATCCACACCCGTTTGTTAGGTTTGACTAATGGGTTTGCATCTTGGTTCAATTAAATGAGCTACTGCCTGTCTGTCAGCGCTTCGGTCCATACACGATTGACGAACAGCCTGTCGTCCCATGGTGCCCCAAGCGATTAATAATTAATGGCTTAGTTGCAAGCGTCCCGGAGCTCACACCTTTATGTTTTGTTCACCTTACTTGTGCCAGTTGGTTTGTAGGTGCATTCTGGGTCCACTCGCAACTGTTATTCGAAAGCAGAGTGAACCACAATGGTATGTGCATGTGTACGTGGTTGAACTGTTGATCACGTTTAGTGTTCTCTGTCTGGGTAGTAGTCAGCGCACACATGTATCCCACTTTAAATGGAGTCAATCACTCTGTTAATTTGTTGGTGTTTGACATCATTGAATTCGCACTCAAGCAGCTGTATTCTGTCCCGAACAAAGCCATGGGCTTGTGTGTTTGGGTTGACCCGTTTGCTTTTGCGAAGTGTCGAGAGTGGGGACTAAGCTCACTGAAGTATCTCAGCTATGACTGTGGGCATGTCTGTTTTAAAGACCGGTTGATCCCTTGTCGGGTTAGTAGCAAATCTAATGAATCACATCAAATGATAACAACAATGTAAGCAGTGGAAGTGAGGCTTCTGTTTTGCATCTGGAATTTGAAACCGTACGCCCCGGGACGCTTATTCAGTTAATAGTTATCGGATGGGGCACGCATTCGACCGCCCCTATTTGTTTGGGTTTGGGCGTCTCTGCTCACTTTTAGGCTCTAGACTTGAACGCCTCTGGAAATGCTCTTAAATTACTAAGCTTCCTGCGCAAACTCGGAGAATTTCATTGCCTTCTGGTGACAGAGGTGTTCGCACCAACAGGCTTAGACGGAGAATACTCGCTCATCCACTGGGTTGAGTGGAACTTGATATTTCGAGTAGGGATTTCGGTGAATAAAGGTTACAAACAATCAGCAGCAGAGACGGAAGGCACCTGCATGGCCGATACTCGTTGGGTGCAATGTAGTGGACGCCCGAAAAGCGTATAAGATTAGGAATTGATCAGCGTGCCCTGATGAGTTGCTACATCCTCAGACCAACCTACTGCCCTACAGTTTAGAACTTTGGTTAATAGGCTGTGAGCAGGGCGTCCATAAGTGAACTCTTAACTTCGGTAACCGGGAGGCTTCAAGCCCGGCGGATCAAGGTCTCGATGGGTTATCGACAACTTGGAATGGGACAGCTGTTATGTGCTGGAGTCTACACATTGTTTCTTCTTCTTTCCACTTCCTCGCCCGCTGTTCTTCTCTGTATCAACAGTACCGATGTCGCAGGATTTGTATGTAGAGCTGTGCAAAACGTGCATACAGATCTGCGCGAAACTCGATAAACACTGAACCACAATCGAACTGCTTTATATCCCATGTGGTTCAAAATACGCGATTATGTCAAACATTTTGGTTGTTATTTACCCTTCTGTATCATACTCTCTGACAAAAACAGGATTCTTTCTTGCAATCAATCAAGAACATAAGGCATTTATTCCACAAGAAATCAGGCACCCTGTCATCTTGAACTCAGGCTCGAGATGATCAGTTTGTCCATAGAATTACAGGCAAACGTTTTTCGTTAACAAACACACATTTTATCTAATGCGGAAGTCAATAGTCGGATCTTCCCTCTTTATTCTGTAGTGCTACTATCAGCCCGTCAAACATAGATCCCATCAAGGCGGCCATCTGGGATATGCGTGCGCCACATGCCATTACCCCGCTGATTTTGAACTCATAGTAATACTAGATTTTGTCTTACTCATTGTTCTTTTGAGGGCAGAGTTTAAATATTCAAATACGATGATATCAGAAAAGATAAGAGGAAATTATATAAATCCAGCCCTAAAAGCCATCGTGTTCTTGGAGTTTGAAAATGGTTAAATGATACATAATTTGCTTTCCTGCCTACGGGCCAACCAGTTTCGAGTGGCACATGATAGAATGCACTGTGCTGGGAAATAGTCAAACTCCCAGAATGATTTTCGAGGTGCACATTAGGGATAATTTTTCTGATGTCTAAAGCAAATGTTGCAACCATAAGTGTCTTTGATTTGAGTTCGTCAATAAGGTTGTCTGTATCAAGAACACAACTCATATCATCAAGTGAGATGAAAACTGCAATGGGTTTGCCAATATAATAAGCAGAAGTGATAATTTCTTCCCATAAAAAAGGTTTTCATGAGCTACCCCACACGGAACTAAAAAACAATTTCCTACCCCAGTGAATTCCATGCAAACATGAATCCACGGATGAACTGAACGCTCGTAAATTTTTAATGGCGTATTGAACTCGTGCTACACATCAGCTAAAATCAGAGGCATTAAATTCATGTTTGTCTACCTTTTCAGGATTGCAGAACGTGGTTGGCCTATGGCTCTGCGACAATGACGGCAGAAACCTTCACAATCTATTCAACTGTTGTGTGAAACTGTACCGTCAAAGTTTAATGCAGTGAGGTTTTCGCCTCGCAAACATACTCTTACCGAAATTTTTTGTAAAATGCCATGAACTTGGTAACCTCATTTATTCTAGATGGCTGGATTACGTTTACCGACTGGATCAACCTGCTTTCAACACTGAACCACCAAGAGAAACAACTATTGCTGGCTCGAGTTTGTCACAGGAGTGACCGTCTCAAGAGCGGAATTTCCATGCTGCGACCGAATATACAGTCACCACAAAATTACTTGCAGCATATTTTTTAATCAAATCCTATTTTTTGCTTATAACCATCAGTTTATATCACTGTGTGATGCGTGCACACGTTTCATTTATTGTATTTTATTTTTTATCACGTACTTTTTTTATTAATGAAACGAAAGTGTAGATTATTTTTCAGGAAGGAAGCCACGGCCAACAGAGGGCTGCCAAGTGGGGAAATTGACCGATGGTGGGAAGACTCGAAACCGCGAACTTCACGTTCAGCTGACATGACCTTATCCGCTTGGCCACCGCCGGCCAAATAAAATACGCCCATTTCACTTCAGCCCGTTCGACAGCTTCCTAATGTCCGATGTGATACAGTTTTGTTGCTAACTTGTGTGAGCGACCAAAATATTCATTGTCCTTAATGATGCAGATTTTCTCTAAGCAGAATGAACACTGACCGATGTTTACTAAGACGGACATTTGTCTAGTCAACTTGCTCGCGTCTAGTTCAACTCTGAGTTGACCATCCGGTCTGGCTGATCTGATGTGTTTATGCGACAATCCTACTGCAAAAGTGAACAGCGACCAGCCCGCTAATCAGGTCCACTGAAGCTTGCCTACCGGAGGAGCAACACTTTTGATTGTCATGCTCATAGGATTTGCTTGGCCAGCGTGGAAATTCTGTTCTCGAGACGGCCACTCCTATGACCAACAGTATTCGTAATTTTGTCACGTTTCAATGGACTGTGCCAAGATGGCACTGAACTCAACGTTCACGTTTATGATGGCCGAAAATTCCCCTTTGCTTGAATTTTTGCTGTCCTGCCTCAGTAGTAATAATAGTAAAGCATAATTAGAGTAGACTTTCTCATTCGTCGGGAGAACACCCTAGTTACGATTTCCGAGACAATTTTGGCCAGAGTGTAGGTAAATTTACTCATATTGATTATGTCTCTGCTGATCCCTTATGTTGTAGCATAGAGCAGCTAAGTAAGTCCTTCCCTTAGATGTTATTCTATTTGGTCATCCATAAAATCGTTCACTTTGCATAATCGGATTACTGTCTTAGCAACCAAGATCGTCCGCATTTAAACGCTCTTAGTTACAGCTATGCGAAGTTTGAACGCGTAATGAATCAGCGTATTTTATTTCTTCTTCATTTTTATAATGCACCACTTAGTGACCTTCGAAGTGCTTATTTTAGAGAAAAAACAACTATCTGCCGAGGTTCTAGTAGATTTGTATATATTTATGCATAAGGGACGGTAACGAAACGCCAAATCCATTATATCTGGAAGAAATTTTGTGAAACGAGTACATAACTCACCATTATAATCAAGCTCATTGAAGATGTCGATTAAAATGGACCGTCGGAGTACGGTCGCCAGCGAGACACGACTATCTTCGCGCACATCTTTATATTCCGGCATGGTCGACGCTCGCCTGCTGTATCTTAAAAGGAGCTTCAGGGCTTTTGTACGTCGGGTTCGTTTGCTGTAATTTGTCATACGCCTCAAGAGTGATTTGAAATACCTGAGAATGACCCGGTTTAGTTGACTATTAATGAGATCCAGCTCATCTGATGATCCTGCCGACGATGGACTGGTGATGTCCATTGTATGCATTTCCTGTGGTATATCAATTTTGGGTGGTGTAGCTTTCCGCAGCCGATCTTCCTTTGACTTCGCCTCACGATACTGTGTGGTTCCGGACGATCGAGTACTGCCTGAAGCGTAATAAAGCGTTTTGAATACCACTCCTTCCGGGGTTTCTTTTCTATCCGATTTCTGTCGTTCTGTGTTGGCAGCACTTCGGTCTATCATACTCTTGTCATTATCCGCAACTGGAAAATTGAGAAGTGGAGATGTAGTGATTCCCTAATGCGAACAACTGCACTTCTGGAAAAATGTTACCGAGGCGAAAGTTGTTTGTCTAATGAACTTGCATGTTGAACAAACCAATTTACTCGGGGTTACAGTAATGTGACTATGTGATATATCGTATCCATATACTTCTGATGGCTAGTAAACCAGAAAATAACGTGTTCAAGGTGGCTATGACTTACCAGGTAGTCAAATAATCTAAGTTGAATTTTGCTCCTATCAACAGAATACACGAAAGATCCTGTTAGTCCATAACTCTTGGGTCTGAAACTTAATCAACTGTATTCACTGCTTATTGAAAACACGTGCGTTTGTACAGTTAGACTGTTTCGTGTGGTGGTTGCAGCCGCATCTTATCTTTTGTCGCCTGTGTAGGTCCACTCCCTGTTCCCGTTGGATATTCACTCTTTTTATATAAACGTGTAACTCTGGGGAAAGCCAGCGGCCAGTGAGGCTTGCCTTGCTGTTTAACGCTGAACGATGATGATGGTGATGATGATGATGATGATGATGATGATGATTCACTGTTTATCCTGATTGGTTAGCTCTTCATTAAAATGATGCATCAATCCTCAAAATGCTAATCTTAAGTTTGGGTGGTAAACTTAAATGAGGCAGCCTTTTCTTGTTATGAACTTGAACAGCTGTTACGCAATCTATTTCCGGGAAAATTCATTATTCTCAAGGACATACGTTAAAGAGCTGTTGATGCTAGTTCTACCATCGTAATTCAAGAGTGAAAAACAACCCCTGCATGGACCATTCACTTTTATGCCGCTCAGTATCAATGACATCTGTGAATTGAAGCGATCAACAGCTCTTTGGGAAGCAACGTTGGGAACCCGAATCGTGCAAGCTTCAGTTATTTGCGACCTTCACGTTGCCGCAGTAGATCTATCGACGTTTCAATGTCGACATCTTTACAGCGTATATGCATTTGTGTGTTGTCGGGAAACAACACTGATGCAATTCTGTACCGATTAGTGGTAAGATCTTCGAATCTGAACACAACTCAAGTGTACCCAGGCATAGTGAGCAGTGAGACATTCCGAGGAACGCAGACTGAGTACAGTTGGAGCATCAAAGAACTAAACAGTGAATGATATAATACAGAGATCTGAATGTTCGGGAGAATGTGCGCAGTTTCCGAGCGATTCAAGACCACACGGATATTTTGTCTTTTCTGTTCTCTGTACCTTGCTCCGTACATTTTACTAGTCCGGCGTCCACCACTGGATGCTGCAAGGTAGCGACTAAAGCAAAATTGGAAAGGAATCGGCTTTTGTTGTCAATGCTAACATATTTTCGGGCTTGATATTAGTAGTACTTGCAACCAAATTAAAACAGTTAACAGAAAACTGTGCAGGTGGAGAAAAGATAAAAAGCTCCAAATAAAAATAATAAATGCTTACTTTTGCTACCAGTAACGAAGTTAGGCCACGAAGGCATAACATTCTCGCTGGATTTTTGAGAATTCTGTTTAGCTTCTAGCCGTAGTAGATTGCTCCCAGTGAGCAGAATGATAACACCGACGAGACAAATTGCAAATAAGACCGAACCAATTAGTACGCTTACAAAAGGCCAACGGTAAATTCTGTCCTGAGATTCAAATTGAGTCGACTTCGTCATGGCAAGAAATTCGACGTCACGAGTTGCCTTCAGTGGGCTGTAGATGGATGACACTGTAAAAACGAAGAAAATGTTTTTTCGTATAAATCTTCGGCATTCAAAAATACAATTGCTGCCAATATAATCCAAGGGATATTGTGAATGAACATCTTATTTACTGACACACAAATCCACTTCGTATGCAAATGTACCATTCACGTGTTCATCTGTTATTCGTGTCAAACTGCAATCTAGCTTTTCATGAGCAGTCCTTTCGTGTTTAAAAACATTAGAGGCTATATTACATCACATTGCGCCTCTTAACCAGGTTTCATTGGGCCATGTATTTACTGAAAGTGCATTCATTTTGTTGAGCGTCGTTTAATATACATTCGATACATACAAATAAATTCAGGCTTAATATGGCCGGCCACCTTTTACATGAGATATTATTGCTCCAATGGCTCCATTTTGCGGGTTCACATCCGACTGAAACCGACCAATTTTGCATTCAGATCTGACAAGCATTGTTTGTTGGCGTCTAGAGGTATCCGGACGCATGGTGATCATGGCCACTCCCACCAGGGGTTTTTCTTTGGAAGCATAAACGGCGGCTGTAAATCAGCAACCTGATCTAAAAGACACTGGGGGACTCTCCAAGCAAAGGAATGTTGCTGATGTATCCATGAAGATGCTTCATCGGATTTTTTGTCACGTTAGGGCACGCTTTCATTCTCGTGCCATTTGGACTTCCTCATAGCATCGATTGACGTTTCGCCACTGGTTCTAACTCTTTTCCCTATGCATTAAGTAAAACAAACAGAACCGAACGAGATTGCAACATTCGACTTGGGATTCGCCAGCTTGAAGTAGGCTGCTGTCCAGTGAAGTGTAATGGCTTCTTTTATAGACAAAATAAGCCACGGTTATCCTGTTAAAATAGCTGTGATAGAGTTTTTTGATTGATAATCTGCTTCCCTCTAGGCATTTGGGCCACCGACGCGTGCAATGCACCACACCATGTCTACTTCCAGTTTCGTCATTAGAGCAATCTGTTTTTCACTAACGACCGCGTGGAAGATGACAGAATAATCAACCAAGTGAAGTCTACCGGATTTTTATTAGCACATCATTGGGGCACCAGAGTTGTGAAATCATTGCCGTTAAATTGCTCTCACAACAGGATATGGTAAATGAAATTCGAAGGCCGTTATTTCTGGAATAACTCGATGATCCAAGTTAATATATTCATGTCATTTATTCATCTCATGTAGCCAGTGCAAAATGCACTGAATAGGGAACAAATACATATAAATGTGTTGTTTTGAATGGGAAATCAATTTATACACTTCGCACCCAAATGTCGGTTCAACCAGCCGGACTCGGACTGGCGACTTCCGCTTGGCGGGAAGCTCCTCTATTTGTGAGTTCAAAGAAGAAAAATTTAGTCTTCACAGTGAAACACTAATGTTGAGCTTCTATTCTCTGGAAGATTCAGTTAACCACTACTCCAGCAAAAATAAATTCCACCTGAGTGTCCCAGAAGCTCTTTCGAAAGTCCTCGGGGACAAAGAAGGGAGGTCAAATGCGGTAAATTCCACTAACGACTGATTCAGACAAAAAGAATTCTAATGGTTCAAAGCCTTAGCTTTAAAACGGACTTTTTCAACAAAGAATGTGCACCCTCAAAATATCCGAAGACTATTCTGGGAAGGTCTCCATCGATGTAGTGTTATCGAAAAATCTGTCAATTTTAGTCAAATGAGCACAGAAATACTTCTAGAATGGGGTAGAATTTTGAGAGCAAGTAAATGGAATTTTGACCCAATATCTAATTTCTAGTGTGGAAATTTCGTAGGTTTCTCTTTTGGGATGACTATTTAGGCATCCGCCTGCTCTAAATGCTTGAAGTGCTAGTGATTCTGAGCAGAAATTATGCCTAAATAAATCTGAAATTTAGATATGACCTACAGAGCTTGATTACTTGGTACATGTTAGTAGTAGGAGATTGAATGTTTACATGAAATAATTCACCATGTGATATCATCACTCAACTAACCATAAAGAAACCATGGAAGCACTGTGGTTTCTTTATGGTGAGTTGAGCGATGATATCACATGGTGAATTATTTCATGTAAACATTCAATCTCCTACTACTAAAATGTATCGAGTAATCAAGCTCTGTAGGTCATATCGAAAGCGTTCGTCGTACTTAGGCTACCTGCACAGAAGTCATCTATCAGTAGGGGTCGATCGCTGTCAGGTAACGGACAGTAACCGTGCAAACCAGTGACGGATAGGTGCAACATCATGTGGTGAAGTTGAACAAACCGTTCAGAGCCTGCCCGGTAGCGTAATGGCTAAGGCGTTCGACTCACAATCGTTCGTCCCGGGTTCNGCGTTACCTGACAGCGATCGACCCCTACTGATAGATGACTTCTCTGCAGGTAGCCTAAGTACGACGAAGGCTTTGGATATGACCTACAGAGCTTGATTACTTGGTACATGTTAGTAGTAGGAGATTGAATGTTTTCATGAAATAATTCGCCATGTGATATCATCGCTCAACTCACCATAAAGAAACCACAGTGCTTCCATGGTTTCTTTATGGTCAGTTGAGTGATGATATCACATGGTGAATTATTTCATGTAAACATTCAATCTCCTACTACTAAAATGTACCAACTAATCAAGCTCTGTAGGTCATATCCAAAGCCTTCGTCGTACTTAGGCTACCTGCAGAGAAGTCATCTATCAGTAGGGGTCGATCGAAATCTGAAATTTACTTAAAAGTAATGGATTGGATGGATGACACTGTCTGACTGGACACCCTTCGGGCTAAACGTCTCAAACACAGACCTTCGATTATTTAATCAACCTCACATTCGGGAAGCCCCAGACTAAAATTTCACTTTCATCGGGGTATACCAGTGGTGCATCTTTACTATTGCACCCAAAATTCGAACCTGGGCCCTCCAAGTGCAAGGCGGGTGTGTTACCAGTGTATAGTGAATTGGCAATTACACCACGTGAACAATCAATCTCGTGACAAGAAGTGTCTCTTCGCAAGCGAAATCTCCAAGAAGCTAGTGATACATTTAAACTGTTGCTGCAGAACAAAACAAGTCTCCACCAATTCTTCAAACCTCACTGTTAAGTCACCGTTGCAAAAACAATTTTCTAAGAGCGGAAAGATTAATTGCCGTTTGTCTATTAAAACAAAGCAAAATTCACCCTTTTCCACTTACTCCTGTTATCGCCCGTGTAACGGGTTGCAGTGTTCATTATTCATTGCCCCACCATTTATAAATGCGTACAGTACAGTGATCTGAACAAAGGTCAAGTTTCGGTATTCATCCTATCGTTCGACCCAAATCTGTCTAATCATATTTCCGATCTCAAACCATCACTCTACATTTCAATTGGGTGTTTGGTGAAAAGCGGAACTTAATGCTTAGGGAGGATCTGCCAAGCCTGAAGATAATTTCTACCTACGCGGCATCATATTTTTTAAGTCGGAAGGGACACAGCTGGTTTGGGTATACTCTGAAACCCATCTTTAAGTTAATCGGAGTAGTTTTAGTAAGTGCATGTGTACGCTGTTTTCTGGATCTAGGCCATTAGTTTACTACTTTACATAATAAACAGTATATCTTCAGTAAACAGTGGATCACACTATCTATCTTGATCAAAAAAATTTCTGGATGCCTCCACTAAACAACTTTATGTATTCATGGCGGCTTCTGATGAGACAGTGAATACGCACGAATATCAGTAATTATCTGAGCATTGTATGCATCTCACTAAGATGGGTTACGTATATCTTCTTATTAAGAAAATACATTTACTTAATTTGCCCTTTACTACTTATTGTTGTTGTTATCATGAATTCAATCACCAATGTATTATGTCTCTTTCAAGTTCGACGACTACGAGGACAACGACGACAACAGCGGTTTCTATGTTCCAACATAATTCCGGTAGAAAAATAAGGCCTATGTTTCACTCATTTGCTAATCTCATTTTCCAGCCCTAGTTATGGACCACACTGTAAATACGGAAAACTGTTGATTCCTAACAACGTTAAATTGGTTCAAAAGTACTCCCACATGTGTAACCGTGAAAAAATCCGTCATATGCAGATTTAGAAAATCAACTTGAAATGTTTGAATGTCAAGTCATGTGTAGACAGTCCAGTGGCTCTTCTTGGAGTTGCGCCTCGTTAAGATTGATCGTCATTCCAGATATCTTTTTTCATCAATCCTCTAGTGTATTAAAAGGATTTGAATTTAATATTTTGAGCACGATTCTCGTGGTGCAGATCCAATATACTTTTTGGTACTTTACATTTTAGCTGGTCGCTAGAAGCATATTTTGTCAGGGTCCTAATTTGAAAAGCTTTCGTGAGCTGATAGGACTAATTAACTCTCACTGGATGCTTCCGATCTTGTTAATTTTTCCCGACAAATTTGACCCGACAATCTCATCTTTCTGTTAACACAATGGCCTGCACTGTGCGGAACGTTCACTGGTCAGCTGCGCGATAACACCGTAGGGAGAGTCAGTTCTTCATTGTCTGGCATCTTGCCATTGTTGATTAAGCATAGTCACAGACAACTATTTTTGGGATTCAACGAAATCTCTCTTTTGTACGTGAAAGCAAAATGGGTTTCATAAAGGTGCCTCAGGTACGTCCCAAGACTTCCTGGTACATAAGAGGAGATTCAAACACACTTTGTGAGCCGACTACTTTACCAGTGAGCATGCCTAAGTGATAAATATTTTCAAGGTTTGGTGGGGTTTTTCGTGAGACCTGTATGTTGACTCAATGCAATTTGAAGTTGTGTTTAACTTCTCACTCGATCACACAAAAACCCATCGTCTAACCGATTACTGTACTGGTTTAATGCAGTGTTATTGCTACTCTTTTTGTTGGGATTCGATCATCAAATACCAGGAGTGCGGATTGTGAAATTAGCGGGTTACATTAGGACCTGGGGATTAGGAATCCGGAGATCTCCGGGCACCCAGAAGAAGAGAGAATTAACCTTTCCAGCGAATGAATAGACTGGAGTGAAAGTGAGAAAAGCTGAACAATACAGTATTTTACGAGATGCAGGAATTGACTCTATTGAACACATTTGAGTGTACTTACTCCCAGCTCTTTGTTGGTCGTTTCATTCCGGCCACTGAATTTCCACATTATGACGCCATTGTACTCATATCTTTAAAGGGGATTCAGTTCCACGATGTCTCATACTATTTCAGCCTGTGCTTTTTTGCTGTACTTTACAAGCAATGCTCTCAATATTTTGGTCTATTTCAATCGTTTCTTAGCTGTTGGGAGGATTTTAAGTTGCTAAGCAGTGATAATTTCCTAATTTGTCGTTTTGTATATCGCGCTTACTGAGTTTATTCTACAGATGAATACTTGTGTGAAATTGATCTTAAAGATTCTTATATGTACCTCCCACCTGTTACTTATAATTTCTCTAAACACCGAGTTGATTCGAGAACGTCTTCCATTTTCCTTACCATTACTTCAAAATATAATCGTTGCGAAAATCATCTTATGTCTTACCTCAATTGCACAGTTGTGAACAAATGCAAGATGCATTGAGACAGGATCCTTAAAAGGGATTTTTTAATCCATCGGAAAGGTACAGAAACAAAAAAAATCGTAAACAGAAGTACCAATAAGCATCAACACTTATGTAGTCAAACCAATATGGAGGCAAACAAAATAAACACTACACGAATACCAGACCATCACCGACCTACGTGTCAACGTTCTCTGATTTACAACGAATTAAATTGGTATTTTTTATGATCATTATGATATCACGAACAATGGAATGTTTTATTGCCAAACTCTAAGCATGACAACACAGTGCAAGAATGAAAGAGTACTGAGCGCCAGTGAAACCAAGTGCCGTAAGTGACGCAACATTCGAGGGAACAATATGAATGTATTTAGCAACCTGACTTGCGATCACCCTCCACTAAACCAAAAGTCAGTACAATGTATTTCAGAAATCTGCAAGCAGATGGGAAAGGTTTGTTCTGACTTGTGGGTGTGAAATAGACTCCAAGGAACTCCTGGTTCTTGGTGCTGTTTGTGCCAAATGAAAAAGGGTAAATTTCAAAACGCAAAGTAACGAAAATTTGTGATGAAATTTCCGACTGTACCCAGATTGCCCTAATACATTTTCCATGTTGTCGTTCGGTTCGTTACCACAACTGTTCTATTGAGACCTTATGTGGCTTTATGCCATCCCGAATTTCAAGGTCACGGTCGGAGTTTCTCCCATCCCTCCGTGTAGCGGTTACGCAGCAAGTCATTCCCATCACGCTTGCGTCAAGGATGCTATAAAAAGTAAGAGGTAAGTAGTAGATACACCATTGGGCGTTAACCTCCAAAACCCTGATGGACTTGGGCCACAAATGCACGTAAACGTACATCTATTGAGGTTAGATAAGTGAGATCACGTGTTTACCCATACACTAATGACTTAGTACTGACATGCAGTCAGCCGTGCTAATTAATGTTTATAGATAGACATAAAAGCCGTCCGTGTCACACGAAGAAGGCTTCAGGTAGCGACCCTTGCAATAACCTCTACGTATTAGATACACGACAAATAACACTTGGTTCTCAAAATTTCCTGGAAACCGGTTGTTTTTTCTTCATTATATAAGTGAATTTTGCAGGTGAACAAAAGCGACCATTTTGTACTCACTACGGTTCACAAAACACATTCCATCCCGTATGTTAGGAATACAGTTTTCCAGACGTATTCAAAGGAGCGGTTGGTTTACCTTTTACTGTTGAGAACAGCAAAACTTAACCCATTTTGTGGTTCACATTAGGCTTAACTGAAAGAGATCCCGACTATTCCTAAGTGTGTTTTCAGCCGTACTGCACTGAGCAGCATTAAATGGCTTTGTGTGCTCATAAAATACCTTTGGCAAGCTGACATCACTTAGAAGTTCCGAGGCCGGTCTTCATACTGGACTGCTATTACATTCACTGCTTGAATAAAAAAAGTCAGATGGTAAGCACTTTTTGGATGACATCATCCGTCCGCTTGTAGGGTTGCGCTCGAAGTAATCGCGTTCAGATTTTTGAATAAGCAGAACACAATAGGAAATCACTGTGCCGTGGATTGCGAGTTGTAAAATCAATTTTCACGGTTTCGCTGGCGCCAAATATCGCTGTGGATAATTATACAAACATATACATTCATCTNACCTACATAATACAGTGATTCAAAAGATAAACTCCTTAAAACTAATCATTTTCACAGGAAAATGTGCGGAATAATACAGCAGTGTTTAATCACTAAAAGAGATTGTCCACTCTTTTGTTATCTCTGATAGATGCAAAAACGCGAAATCGCCGTCTCGTGGAAGTCGAATTGAAATTTGTCAACGACTAAAATATAACCATTTTGGGTGATAATACAATTATTGTCATTATCATTATTATCGCGTGCCTTTTGAAGGGGTGTGCAACATTTCCACTCTAGCTGCCTCGCCTCATCAACTTAAAGTACTGGTTTTTCATTATGAACATTGTTCGTCGCTATTCCCTGTTGAACTTATTCCTACCAAAACTCCCCCGAAATTCCTCCTCGTTTGGACTTAAATGCGCATGTACATCACAAATTTTGCACCAAACCGAAAAGACGCATTCGTAGCGGTTGGCAGGCTGCTCTTAAATGCACCCCACCAGCCAAAATGCCAGTTCCATTTCAGCTGAGTAACAACATTCGCCCTCTATTCACAAAACTATCGGATCTATCTCTCAACCTTGGCTCTCGGATTCATATTTATATTTGTATGATTTGCATTTAGGAGACATAGCTGAACTCATATGTTGTGGATGTTCTAATATTCATCCAAAGCTTTGATCTATACCTAGTAAACAGACAATTTGGCGCTAGGAAAACCGGAGGTGGTGCTCACATACACCAACTCCTCCTGGTCAAGTAAGTCTGAACCAATTTATTCATATTCATGTTCATTTTCCGGTATTGATTGTCTAGCTATTCATTGTTATCCTAGGTTCTCTCGACATAGCGGCACAATTGTAACGGACCTATACGTAGCCCGTTCTTGCGCACAAAAACTGATATTTTGCCTGCCTTTACCCGTCCCGTTGTTGGGTGATAACCTACACACCATCGTAGATCTTAATCAGGCCTCGACAATTCCCATTACTGTGTTTGATTTGACTGATCTATCAATCTCCCTAACCAGAGCTAACTCCACCCAAGATAGAACTATTACTAACCATCCTGAGTTATTCTGCCTTGAACCAAGTGCTCCAATTTCAACCAGGGATCATTGTCCGTTACTTTTGCAACCCAAAGTTCATTTCCGGACGGCTTTCTAATCTTTCAACGAGTCTAACCAAGTCGAAATACGACTACGTAATTTCTTGGGGAAATATTATTCATCAAAGATCTCTTTCATACAAGTTCTTGGTTTTCTTTTGAACTTCTAAATAACGGCCTCAACTCTTTTGTAAACACTCAGTCTGATTTTTGTTATTTGTTGTCTCCTAGAAACACTTCTTCTCTTTAACGGCCATATTGCTTCACCCATAATGAAAGCCTTAAGAAGACAGAAGGAGCAATTATATAAATTACGGGATTCCCAGAAAGTCAGATCTTTTCATCCTCAATACCAAAGGGAGTCAAACGAGTCGACTCGTCATATGCAAGTCAACTATTGACCGACTGCAACAGTACACGCCTCTAACAAGGAATTCGGCCTTTAAGGGGAAAGAAAACGAGCCCAATAAGCTGTACTACAGATGCAGAAAGTATCAACCAAGCGGTTATTCATCCACGTAATGACTCTGCAGCTTCACAGTTCCCGAATGAATGCGCTGATGTAATACCGCTTCCTAAGGAAGAAGTTTTCAAACTCATTTGCTCGATCAAATTACTCACGGTTACAGGTCCTGATGGCATATTTTCGCTTCTTCTAAAGTACGGCGCAGCTTCACTCACGGATGCATTTACTTCCCTTCTTAATACCTCCCTATGTAAACATTCCATCCCTGATTGTTGGAGACCAGTCTCTATCGTCCCCATTGCCAAATTTAGTAAGTCAAGTATTGCAGCCAAACTTTTCGTCCCGTCGCTCTTATATCATGCGGTTTCAAACTAACAAAATACGTCTTACTGAGTGTGCGTGTCGACCCCCTTGAGTTTACGTAGAGCCATATACATATATATATATATATATATATATATATAATATATTACCGCATTTTGTGTGACACATAGTTGTTCCGTGAGCGACAGAAGCAAAAGCATATTTCGAGGCAGCTAACAATTGGCAACGGTGATTTATAAAGGCGGAGGGAAAAATAAACGTGATAGAAGACGAATGAATTCGTCACCTAGATGTGCCCGTGAAAGTACTTTCGGTAGATCAATTTGGGATAACAAAGAAAGTCATGACTGCGAGATCAACGTGGAACAATTACGATGTGCCCACAATGAATTCAAATAGTCTGCGGCATTTCCAGATTGAGCAAATCGCGGTGGATATGCACTGATGATGATTCCTAACAAGGAGGCAACAGCTGTACATTGCTTCCATGGTTTCTGAATGGTGAGTTCAGCGATGATATCGCATGGTGAATTATTTCATGAAAAAATTCAATCTCCTACTACTAACAGATACCACTATCTCCCTATTAGTTTAATGGTGTTTTCCTGTTCTCATCTGTTTTTCCCCTGTCACTTTTGTTGGTTTACTAAACAAATACTTCAGAATCCTTTGTCGTAGTTTGTCAATCATAGGTGCTATCTTACATGTCAGTGAAAGAACCGCACAAAACTGAGTGTCATGCATCAATCCACGTGCGAAAAAATTTGCACATAAGATTCTTTCGGATCCGTCGCATCCCCTACACGGAGACTTTTCTAAATGCCGTTCTCCTACCAGAACACATTTTACCTTCATATTCAACTGTTTCTTGCCCAGCCCGAATTCTCGCCAATCGAGAACAGATCGTGACTGATTTTCTACACAATCTCTCGTGAATTTCAAATGTCTATTATTCGCTATCTTTTTTCCAACTCTGTACTCTGATGAGGTGATGAACTCATCCTTTTTCACTGAAATACGGACACCTATTTAGGCAAACGTCCATACAGTACAATGCAATACAATACGACACAATACAATCGTCGTCATCGATAATAAATTATCCAATAAGTTAGCACGGATTATTGAAGCCGTTTTTAAAAACACTACATATAAATAAATGCAAAGTCCGTTCTAATAGTGTGGCACTTACCCAAACAAGCGGATGCATTCAATTATGGTCGAATTCAGCTATCAAGTAGAAAAACGAGAGCATGCTGAGTACAATAAAATGGCCCGAATGTATCACGAA
The DNA here is from genome assembly GCA_008360955.1 of Fasciolopsis buskii. Taxonomy (NCBI): domain Eukaryota; kingdom Metazoa; phylum Platyhelminthes; class Trematoda; order Plagiorchiida; family Fasciolidae; genus Fasciolopsis; species Fasciolopsis buskii. The sequence goes on from LUCM01006387.1 coordinate 17,727, forward strand.
TCCTGTGATTCGAAATTTCTTGGACCACACACGCGTTCCATTTAAGCTGACGTTGGAAAACAGACCTGTACGCACATATATATTCATCTGACCAGCAAATGACAGCCCTCAAACTAAATGTGAACGAAAAAATAAGAACGCTGGATTAGTGAATGAATATTTTTATGCTCACAGGCAGAGTACTACAGCTCAGATCGGAGCTCTTCCCTAATGCACACACACAAACACGAGGAAGAAGTGACCGGAGCAGATCAGGCATGCCACTTCTGATCGCGTTTGGAATACCACAGTGTCTAAGCAGCAAGCACAATTGTGTGATTGGTCCAGAAAATAATACTGGTATGGTTTGCAGACAAACGGGGAGGGACACGTACAACCGCTTAGAGTAACTAATACTACCACTAATCAGATGGCAAATTAAAGAAACAATTTGCAACAAATTGCTAAACCGGTGCGGTGAAACCACTGCAGAAGGACTGACTTGCAAAGTATGATACCCACTGTGAAAGAATGAACAAAAAATATTAAAAAGTAATTTCCGTCAATTTTTCTACCTAGCAAAGGGATTTACTTGGAAGGGGAAAAAAGAACCTCAGAGTTACACTGCAATTTCACAGAACAATTTATCTTGTTATCTTGAGGTAGTCGTCGGTGTATTATTGCCACCGACTGCTTCTGGACCAAAACATCTGCCACACGCGCAGGCAATGCAAACCGCCGTGGTCAAACTTGGGTTACAATAGCCACTGGAGATAAAAAACTTTGTAATGGATTCTCGGAATGGATTACGCGGACTTTTTCACACCGCATCCAATCGAAATACGTAGCACAGAAAATCCGTTGAATGCTAATAACACAAGTAAATGCCCGTAATACTAAACAGACAATGTTTCAGCTATACATAAAAACAAGCCAGGTTTTGATCACCTATCCTATCTCGTGGGTCATTTATCAAGGAAGTAAGCAGATGAACGAGATTTAGAAGCTGAGGTGAGTATTAGGAAACTTTGAAATGCTGTGGAGTGTCTGGTCTCGCACAAGACGTGCTTTCATTTCCGAAAGATAAACGCAAATAACCAGAACCGAGTCATTGCCGGTAAAGTGTTTTCATGAAATAATTCGCCATGTGATATCATCGCTCAACTCACCATAAAGAAACCATGGGCGCACTGTGGTTTCTTTATGGTGAGTTGAGCGATGATATCACATGGCGAATTATTTCATGTAAACATTCAATCTCCTACTACTAGAAGGTAAAGTGTTTTATCTATCTCCAGTCTATAGAAGTCTAACAGTCCAGACGTACAACAGAGTCCATTGTTTTGGACAAAATTCGAAACAGCTCCGGGCTCTACTTGGTCCAGTTCGAAGAAGAAATGAGGTGGGAAATGTCTCTTATAGATCCAGCCAGCCACTTCCTCCAGCTGTATCTGATTACTTCGTTGCTCTTACCATCTTCCTGGCTTTACTAGAATGCGCATCTGGTCATCGAGGATCAACCGAAAGTCAACAAAATCTAAGAGAACAGAAAGTCCGCTTTCGTTTTGCTCCTTACTGTAAAACTGCATCCAGTCGTTAACCGTCCGAGCATGCATCGGATTTACCTGTCTTTCGAAAAACAAATAATGTTTGGGATAAAGTACTTCAAAGAGTTACCATATTGCGTTAGAAAATAATTTGGTCCGATTTCTCGAGATATTGCATAGGTTTTTTCACTAGAAGAAATAAATTTTAAGAAAACTTAATGGTCTCGGGATTCATGTTCTACTTTCCATGAATGTTTTTACTTATAGATCACTACTAATGCACTGTCCAAATAGGTTCAGGCATAGTTCGATATTCGTGTTTCCATTTGTAAAACAATTGTAGGCACATGGTAGCATGTCAACTGTCAGGACTATACCGCGTTTTTGCATCCCACATGACTTTTCACGGAATAAGAACGCCAGATAATCGACACGGAATGTTTATTTTAAGAAAATTATGGGCACGATATTTATTCCGAGGGATGGTTGGGTAGCTCTACTTGTTCCGTGTCTTCTCTCTTAATTACCTTTGAATTTCTGAGAGTCCTCAAAGCTTCGGTGTGTTCACCAATTGTCTAATGATTTGATCTCTTTGTGACAGCTTCTGCAACAGACCACTGAAATGTGATCATGGCCAGTGAACCGCTTCCATACCAACAGAGAAGCATAATCTCCGTTTTGAGTTGTCTCGACTAACCGAATGAGGGTTCAGGTTGTGAAAATGTTTATATATTATTTTTCAATTATTCGTGGATTTCATGGGTGTCATTGTTTCAGGGTGTTTGAGATCTGCTAATTCTTTTAAAATTCCTCTCGAATCGTATAAGTTCATTGCTTAAAATGTTGTCTGACAGTGCCCGAACTAGCTGCGCTCTAATGGCTGTGGGGGCCATCGGCACGTGCGTGGCTGCTTTGTCGTTTGACACCTCTGTCTTGCAACATAATGCAGTTTTTCTGCAGTATTTATCGGGTTTTTAGGTACAACGTGATTGTCACGCTGTACGCGGTGCCCAACTAAGATTTCTGTCTTCCAGGCATGAAAGCTTACTTATTCACTTATTCACTGCTCCAGTATTTTGAGGACCATCTTGTGTTAAGTTTAGAGTGCGAATGCTGGTTTATGGAGATTGCAAGGGGTTCAGAAGGATTATAAGTAGTAGACGAAGCAGTGATCCCATTAACGAGTAAGCCGAACTCCGAAAACGCGGGATGGGCGTGGGATGTTTAGACACCTGCCACTCAGTTTACGAACAAGTGAACGGGAGGGAAAGTACCCAGTAGCTTCCAGCTACTGTCCTTAGATCGAAAGTGTGATAAAAATATGCGGTATCAGATATCGTTAGACAAATGCAGAAACATTGTTGTACCCAAAATTTCTTCTGTCTTCATTTTAGTTGCATACACGCGACGCACATAACGCTGCCAAAGATTAAAAACACTATTCCTTTTACTGTAAAATTCGCGGGCTGTTTCGGTCTAAAAGGTGAATAGAATTCAGTTGACATCCTTAGCCTGCATGTTTCAGTAGACCACTTCAATGCCTAAAATTTTAAAGTTCGGACGGCCGACTTCTGTCAGCACGCAATATTCTTGGGTAGTCATAGCGACCTTGGAGGTGTATTATTATTGACACCAAACCCCCCCGGGGGGATTTTGCTACGCTACCTCCCATACCAACTCGAATTCAAAACAATGCTCTCCAAAGATGGTCGCCCCCTAATTATATACTACCATACACATTGGCACTTGGGCTAAAATGTATTTGTTCAATACCATATTGGTCGGTGTGGAAAATTGGGATGAATTTGCAAATAAAAACAACTCTAATGTAAGAAGCATTGGGGAAAACAACGCCTCAGATCTATATTAGAGTATAATTCGTTCAATGGGTCGCTGGAAGAATAAGCCTGTAAAATGACCTAAACAGTTTTGCTTCTTCCGATGTCCCCCACATGGTGACGTAAACGGGACCAGAGTTACAGATACAATAATAATATGAGTCAGAAAATTCATATCGAATTCAATCCACACAAACTTTTACTGATGGGCTCCGACGTAGTTGACCACCTCAGCACCGCCAAATCAAAAACAGAAGGAACAAATGTGAAATGGCAATTAAATGGTGGGCCCAAATGAGAAGGGCTTAAATGTATTGAGTCACTAATTGCGTACTTAAGGGCCCATCAGAAATCACATATCGGTTGGGAAATTTGTTCATCCTCGTGTCATTCTGGTGTGACTGGATTAGTCCCTTGCGTAATTTCATTTTTATTTGGACTACGCCAACTTTTAGACGGAACATGATTAAAAAATGTAATAAGTGAAAAACAATTTCATAGTTTTCCCTTCACCCACTTGCATGAGGAAGCAGTATTTTCTAGTTAACGTCGTCTTCGGACAATGGGCTGAGTGACACTATCGTTGTCTTCATAAAAAACAAAACATTTTCTGTAATATTTAATGCCATGTACAATTAAATCTTGTTTTTGGCACTAGACCTTTGAATGTGAAAATTATAAACAGTTTCACTGAGCCGCGATGGACTCTAGAGAGGGTCACAGATCATTCAAGCACATTACACTAAGGAGATGATGACAAGGAAAGCAACGGTCCGGTACAAATCTCGTGCTTTTTAATAACCACCCGAATATTCTTCCTTATTCACCACTCGCAATGTAGAAGATCAAGAACCACTCGGTCTACTTACATTCGCTGTTATAGCATTGTGAGTGGAGGGTATCTGACATGTCCTCGTCACTTTCAACGATTTTCAATATTGCTGTTTCGTAGCTCAGTTTAGCAGTTTTAAAAGTTTTATGAATATGGCCCTTAGATAGCCAAGGTCACTACTCACAAAACTTTAGAAAAGCCGACGTTACATTTGCTACATAACCTTTATCTTACAAAATATAACCTAGGGTACAAGCGATGCAACCAATAAGGTTGCAATTTTATTCGTAATGTCTACCTTGGGTAAATCACTCCATCTCGATTTCTATTGCAGGCATGGCTCCATATAATTCGATTTAACTGTAAATCTCCCAATAAAACCGTACACGGAACACGGTTTGGAAAATTAGAATTCTTACTGCAAAATATGGTAACCGTGACTCCCGGATACACTTATTCCCACATTGCCGGCTGTGAACCGATGTACTCAAAGTCCAGAGTTCAGTTCCCTCCGTCAACGGTCAACTCCATCTGTAAATTTCTCTGTTCATTCACGTTAGCCTTAATAGTCTGGTATTTGGAATCAAGGTACAAAGTGAACTAAACGGATCTACACCTTACTTACTAGCGAAAATGCATTCGACATGGACCAGTCATAAATAATGCATTTCAATGCACTCTGCCAGTAAAGACCAACAAAGCACAACTAACTACGTCAACTGTGTTTGTTTCCTATTGCAATAGAAAGATAAGCAGGTCATTTAAATGCTTATTATACATGTTCACCTCTCTGGGTCTTACTCAGGTGTATATATCGTTATCTTCCAAACCACTGTTGCACAAGATCACGTCTGACCAGCCAGGCGTTCCCACTGCTGTTGGAAATGTCGAATGCACTTGTATTTGGTTTTCGGCCTCCATCTGGCTGTTTATCTGATTGTTCTGAGTGACTAACTGAATTGTAGCCCCCGGTTAGGAAAATTGTGGAGCCTATCTTAAGTGTGACCATTCTTTGCCTGGTTGATTGCGAAGCCCTCTTCATTTTTGCCAAAAGCCTTTACATGGTAATTGTTACTTTTCTGGACGTTTACCGCTGAATGGTTCGTACCACAGAGTTTGTGACCCTCTTAGTCAAAGGCAGTCGTATTCTGATGTACATTTTAACTACGAATCCCGTCGTTGTTGACTCTCCCATATTCCGAGCAACTCTGCATGCTTGGTAGCATCCATACATCACTTGACATGCATAACACATTTATGTCAGCCTGTCAAAGTTAGCTATTACTTCCGTATTATTTTCTTTTGGAAATGCGTCATGATTTGTGCAAACACATGAAACACTACTAAGTTCTGGCGGTTCTTGTTTCAGTTCAATTTGAGCAGTTTATTCACAATATGACTAGCATCCTACTTGAATCGATTTGGTTACGTCGGATCAAGCCCCGCTGATCCCGTGTACGCCAAAACAGTTAATCAATTCCGAAAAATGAAGATGGAGTTCATGGCTTATTGTGTATATGGACACTGATAGAATAAGTTAGCAAAAAAGTGCAACCGCAGTGAACTCGGATATTATGAGTGTCCTTCGATCTTGTTCTCAGGCTGAATTTTCTTCTAACTGGTGATAAAAAGCATTATAAGTTCCCGCATTTTCTCTCGCGAAAAAAAATGGAAAAATGACCAGCATGACTGGCTTGTGAGAAGTCAGTAAATACCCAGTAACCTGGTTTTTCTATTATGTTTCCTTAAAATTTGGAGTTCGTCATGTCTTTTTACTACACCACTGACTGGACCGAGTTCAGCGAGTACAATATCAATCTGTACTGGACTTGTGACCCCTTCCGCCGCTGGCATTCATACCCTTCTGTTGAAATTAAATTGGATGCCTATTAGAAAAGCAGTTGGATTAGAAAACCCCGGAAACAGCTGAACCTAGTTGGAAGCCGAAATTTGCAGTCACTCACCTTCCTAGCAGAAGTGGTTTGACAAGTTACTCCAACCATAGGGCCAGTGAGCTGCTGTGTTTACTTCGGTGACTAAATTTACCTGAAATAATCGTATAGCATAGATATTCGTTTCTATATAGCCTATGCGGAACCACCATTCAAACCAGAATTTACGGTCACAATCAAACTTGTTTTTAGTGGATGAGTTACGCACCATTTCCATAATTAGGTAATCTATGAAATTAGAAAATGGAAATCACCTTTATCTTTTGTGCAGTGACTTAGTGTGAAGTCCGACTGACCCTGTCCCTACAAAGACTTGACTATAAATGGCATGGTGGGTGACAAACCAGTTTGGGTGGCTCTCTCCTCACCCCAAAAAATTACTAGTGAAAAATAACGTCGAATCAAGTACTGAGCTCATATGCTCCGAGAATGAGTAACTATCTTGCCAAGAAAACGGACCAAGAAAGACTGCTCGCTTGAAATTCTGACGGCGAGAGAGCGACATTGAGAGGTCCTTTAGATCCTGAGAAGCCCCTACATCTGTCCCAACGGTTACCTTGGGACGAATATGAAAATTATGAAATTTTTCTCCCACAATCCATGTTACGTTAAAATAGGATAAGCTCGAATGTCTGTCCACCGCAACAACTATTCGATACCATCGATAAAATACTTCTATGGAGCTCATCAGTTACTATCCGTACTTTTCAGTACTACTTATGCTGATAAACTGTGGGACTCTTATTTTACCGTCTAGTACCAGCTACATAATCCTTGGAAGAATGGGCCATCGCGATGCTGGGCATTACAATTATCCGCCTAAAAGAATTAGGGGATTCAATCAAATATAAAACACGATGAAGGCCCAAGAGATTAAAATATACATTCCCATCTTTTGTTTCAGTAAGTGATCATTACCTTTTGTCGTACTGTTATACTCAATCCAACCCATCGACAGTTACATAACGCCAATCCCCAAAACGTTTTCCTTTATGTGGTCGCTTGTGAACATCGGTCGACTGCATTACTGACTGACAAATTCGTTGAGCCAGGTTGGGGAGGCTTAATATCTAATTCTGCATGTCCATATTCCACATAACTGGTTTTGCGTCGGCCCATCGAGAATTTTGTGAATGGCTGCGGAGCGTTGGAGCCGTTTTTATAAGTTAAATGTCGGTTCGATAGAGTTTAGTTACGTGGTATCATATTTTCCCGTAGAATCTGACCGCAGATGGAAATACTATCAGTCGCACCGGCTGAAACCAGCTCTGCTTCAGGCTAATCGGCGAGATTGCGCTGCTATCAGACGAACGCACTGGGTCATTGCTGCCTTTGTACCCTTCATGGTGGTGGTGGTGTGTCCTAGGGATTATTTCTAAGCCCCTTTTCCTATTTATTCCACGCTTATTTACGAGACGTTAGGCTGCGTCATTGTAGATTTACTTCAGTAAAACAAACCTTAGCACGAGAGTTGACTTTATTTTACAAGTGATCAGACGTTCCAAAAGCAATGGGAAGGGTAATGACCGAGTTGTTAGCTGTGCAGAAACGGCACAGGAAAAGTGGCCGGGCTGAAGTCAGCCCGAGTGAGTTAAAAAGCAATCTGCGTAGGAGTGGTATCCGGATGAGCCTACAGAAAGAAAACGCCGCAAAGTAGAGTAAAACGTCCCCACAAATATCTACAAGGTGCGTCAAGACAACAGAAAGGGCCAAAAACAAGCAAAGCGAAAACCTTTAATCGTTCATCCCAAAGTAAATAGGCACGGACGTTGACTTTGCTTGCTCGTAGTATGCTGGCTCAGTATGCGCAAGCTCAGTCAGGTAAGCATCATCATTATCAAGCTCAACGACATCAATTAAATCGGAAAAGCCTGAGACACTAAGCTTGGGTGGGCCTCAAACACGATGACCTCATTTTTAACTAGGTTGAACTGTGGCCATCACGGCCATTCACGGGCCTAAGAATGCGGGTTTTTCTCCGTAAGACTGGGATGCCCATAGATGAGGTAGGGTAAGTTGTGCCCATCCAACATCCGGACGACGCCGGGCTCAACTGAGGCCGGACCAGATATTAAGTCTCTCAGGTAGTTTGGACCCAAATGGGTACCGTTGAGCTTGCATATGATGGCAGTCCTGGCTGAACTGGGGCGTGTTGTGCCCATGTGCTGCAAGCAGGGCAAGTCAGCGTCTGTGCATATTTATGCTGGGGTGAGCGATTAGAGGTTTTCGGTTTTCCTGTTTCAGACCGTTTCGGTTATCTTGGTCCACCGTAGTACATGTAGTTTTACTAAAAGAAGCTCGATCAAAAGGGGAAACCAATTGACTGTCAAGTAGAACGCAAGTACGGATTCGCCAGTGCATAAATTGGAGCTGATTCAATGATTCGTTCTTAAGCCTTTTTCCGGCGGGGTGGTGACCCGAACGTTCGATGCATGTAAACAATTTATGGGGCTTGCTTGTCGGGCCATGAAGAAACACACTTAGTCTGGATGAAGTCATTGCGTATACTCAGGCCTAGTATCATCCATCAGAAAAAACTGCCCTGGTTTTTCGGACTGATCAGGCTTTACCTACTCAAGGTTCAAATGCATCGCGATTAACACATTTTGATTGTCTGTTTTAATTTGAGCTTTCGGTGACCCCTCACTTTTCTTCTCACTATACGAAAAATATTCGTCAAAGTTATTGAAGTTCTTGAAACGGCTATGGTAACCATGCACAAGAAGAAAGGCCGTGTCAGCAGTTGGTTGCAAAATTCCGTGCCGGTGTTTTTGCATCACTGACACCTGTTGGTCAGGTAACCCAACGGACAATCGTGTCTGGAGAACCCGAAACTGAGTGAATCGAACCCACGTCGTCCGACGCGAGGGGCTGCGACAACAGTGACCTTTTAACCAGCCGTTGACACTTAAAGAACTTAGACTAAACCCACCAGCTGTTTATCTGTTTTAACGGTCAACCCAAGAACATTTGTGTTGGAGCATACAAATTTCAGAAATGTTCAGTAAACGTGAGGAACATGGTCCTTTAAGAGGCATACTGATGTGAATGGTAGGAGAAAGGCCTTTTTCTCTGACGAGGAGCGCAAATTATCCCGGCTCGAACTAGGTGATTCGTCCAAAGTGAGATCGTGTATCGGATGATGCTACCAGTTAAGAGGAATTTTAAAGATTTCTCATGTTTTGAGTTCGTACAAAGGAACAAACAAATACTCCGAGTGTGCGCTGCCGACAGCTGAACAGTTAAAAGAAGTTCATAGTCCGCAATAATCTACAGCCTTCAGGTTGTGAAATCTGTTTTCCCAGAGGAAAGGCCACGACAACAAGCAAGTTTCCGGACTAACTAAAATTATCATGACTTTTACTAAGTTCAGAAAGTCTGTGCATCGCTGGAGACGGTCGTTTTGGTGCGGTTCCGCAATTTGCAACTCGTTATTAATTTATTTGAACCAAGCACCGACAAGGTCATGGAATCACATAAGTCTCACTAGTCACCTGTTTGCGCACGTTCTTCCGCAAGACATGAAAGAACCGGTTCCGGTTGTACTCGGGCTTCTTGAGCACAGTGCCGGTTGACAGAGTCAGCATATTTATTTGACCTTGAACCGCCATTATTTTACGTTTCCTTGTTCACGAGTCTTTGAAAATTGAAAAGCTTTATTCGTACGACGCTATAAACTAATACAATATTTGGTATATATACATATATATATATCCGGTCAAGTTGGCACATTTGGGTAAAATGTTGTGGATCGATAGCAAACGGAATAGAATTAATCTTAATGATCAAATCCACGAGAAAATTCAGCAGATACAATAGGAACCATTCTGATTTGATGAAGTTTGTATTTCATTGGGGAGAAGTTGGTGTACATTTTCTGTTTGATTCTTTCTTTCACCTTCTCTCACTCTTGAATAGACAAGCGTTCTCAAACCGTGTCCGGTCTTCAAGAGAATCATTCATGCAAAAATTTCACTCGATCTCATGCCTATTAAGTGCATACCTGTGCACATTAGTGGACGTGTAGGTGGATGAACATCGAAACTGTGGTCATGGTTTGTATGATTGTGTTGTTGATGTGAAAATTAACCAGCTCACAATTTAAGTGAGTGGATAACAGCAAAATTTCAGCCCTTGCCATTGCGGACTTCTTTCATGCGTGGACGCGAGCGTGTATGTAGAAGATCCAGAGTAGGCGGGTCGAGGAATAAAAAGTTCACTTTTCAAGTAACCAATCCTCCACACAGATACTACCTTCCCCTATATATCTCGTCGGTAAGAAAACTGAAACCTATCAATCAGTTTTGCCACTCAATCGGTGAAATTCCCGTTCAGGGGTTACAGGTTCAGCGTGAGGTCCGCGACTTGCGGACCCTTCCCCAATAAAGTCTAATAAATGGGTTGAGTGTGTCGTCTGCCCCACCTTGTTTGCACATGTATATGAAGTTGACCATACCACCTGCTTCTCATGTGTTTTGGTGATGCTTTTAAAATGGGTGTGGAAAGGGGTTATAGAATGCAATCAATGAATACCAATATCGAAAACCCTAGAGACTGATGTAACCCTTTGCACTTTAGGTATGACTTTGAAATGTGCATTCACTGCCACCTGCAGTTTAGCGGAAACCAATATTTACTTGACTTTGAAGTGGTTTCCTTGCAATTTACTGAGATAAAAATTAAATGAAGTGAAGAGAATAACGGTCGATTTTTTCTATGGTAAATTGATGTTCATTAGTAGTAACTGCTGGTCGTTAAAAGCGATTTAAAAACCCTTATTCCGTAATGTGTTTACATTGAAAGAACATGATTGATGCCTCATCAATCGCACCAGTACCATCGATCCCGGTTGACTCGTGTGAATAACGAGCACGAAAAAGCCAGTCAAGCCACTCTCGATTTAGCTAGACTCATAGCCTTACTAATAATAGAATTTTTAAATACGAAAAGGTCTTATCAGTGGGAGATTTTATGTGGGTGAGCTAATAATTTTAGCCAGTCCGAAAAAGTCATTTTCAGGTTTAGATTAACTAAATGCAATTGTTTAAACGGAACTGAATACCATTCCCTCGGAATCAATTAGAAACAGCATAGATTTATCTCTGCTACTAAGAGATTTTTAATGTGGTTTATATGCGCCTATTCGCGTAAGTGTGCCGCTCGTCTTCATGTAATTATAGACGGATGTATATATACATATATACGCAGTAAGAAGTATCTGGATGAGTGAACAAAATTTTCCCGGGAGCATACGACCGGTTTCGCGGTTATTGTCGCTCGTCAGGTATGCGTACCCGGTGCTCTCTTGTTCAAACATCCACATACTTGTACACTTTATGGACTCTTCGACGAAGAGCTCCCATGCATACTGCTGATGCTACAGATTCGATTCCGGTGAGATATATGTATATATGTCTCCCTATTCGGGGTCTTGTTAAGATGACCTACTGTTTGTCAATCTCAACATGCTGATTGAACGAGTTATTGGAGTGGAGAGCTTCGAGAATCAGTCGCTCCCCCTTTCTGTTTGCCCGGCTGACTACCTTTGCGTTGTTGATGTTGACCTCATGGCCTGTTTGTGCACTGTGGTTCCATATCTGCGAGTGTGGGTCAGCGCGTCGTAGGGCTAAGCTATGTTCGTGCAAGCGTGTGCGTAATTGTGTGCCTGTCTCACAGACATATTGTTTGTCACATCCGAGGTACGGAATGGCATAAACTACCCCTGACTGGTCGTGCTGGTCGACGCGATCTTTTCCGTTGAATAGAGTAGATCTCAGGGTGCCGGTCGGTTTGTGGGCGGTCGTGATATCTAGTGGACGTAGGATTCGTACGGCAGCATCCGCTACTCCCCGTACGTATGGAAGTATCACGATCGATTTAGTCCTTTTGGTATGTGCCCTCTGTTTTCGGCGAATATAAGCGCTGATGAAAGATTTTTGATATCCCTTGGTCGCAAGTAACTTGAACAACCTAGATTTCCGTAGGTGCTGTGTGCTGCAGTGTGTCGGCTCGATGGAACAGGGTACGCACACAACTCTTTAAGTGGCAGGTTGGATGGTTGCTTTTGAAATTAAGTATGCGGCCCGTCGTCATCAGTTTTTGTAGACGGTTGTCTCTATGCTCCCGTTTGATTGCCTCATAATTAGTACGTCGAGAAAAGATAGAGCCGAGTCTTTCTCCTCCTCTTTGGTGAATGTTATGCTGGGCACTATCGAGTTTAGACGTTAATGAAATTCATCCATTTCTGTTTTTTTCTAACACAACAAACGTATCATCAGCATATCGGACCCATAAGCGTGGTCGGTTTGTTTCGAACGCCTTTGTCTCGAAATGTTTCATGGTTGCGTCAGCTAACAAGCCTGATAGTGTTGAAAATACGGGTGTTCCTTTTATTTGCTCATATACCGACCCAGTGAACTGTAGGTATGTTTCCGTGCACAATTCTATCAAATTCATTATGTCGTCCGTAGGCATCGCTGTCAATTTGGAGTCCTTCTCCATAATCCGGCGGATTCTGTCCAGTGGCATTTGCCTTGGAATATTTATGAACAGTAATGTGACGTCGAATGAGACCATAGATTCATTCGCTTCTAACTTGAGGATTTTGATTGTTCATGAGATCCGTGTGACCTATCGCAATGCAGGTCAAATGCTGCAGATAAATTAACATCGGTAATCTGTCCCCCATATACAGTCAGGTCCATTTGGTTGCAGCGGCAACTCCTTTGAAATTCCGAATAGAAATCAAGTTGGATATTATCGATTGGATACACTGGCGGATGACGGATGGTTTTCATGTTTACGCAACCATGAGCCAGACGCAACCGAAATCGAGAACTGACCGAGGTTCGGATCAATACGACGGGCCATCTTTGATTAATCCATCTTGATGATGGTTAAAGCTACCTCTGTGGTCAACCTGAATCCAACGCTATGAAGACAAATAAAGGAGCCAATTGAGCCAGTGTCGGTTTGCATGGGAAAATTTCGTCTGCCAGAATCAGACTCTGTTCATAGGAAACCTGAATGAGATCAATGTCGTCGATGCGATGGTAAATGGACCTCCGATTTTAGGCTGTGCTTTCCCAGACAACCAAACTGGGCATTGGAATCACCAGCAAAAACAAGCATCCCGTTGATCGTTCGCTTCGCAGTAGGGAAAAGTCCCGGTAGAACTCATCTTTAGGCTCCGGAGAGCTACAGGCAACAGGTGCATAAACAGACACGGTGAAGAAATCTCAACTTGCCAGTCGATTGCTATTGACATGCCTAAAGCCGTTCATTCGAACGGCACAGAAAACGACTACTGACTGGTATTCAGTCTAATAGTGTATCCTCAGATCGCGTACTCAATTCGATCTCGATGCTAGCTTGAACATGATTAATACTAACCAGATCACCTGGCACGTGGACAGTGAAACGAGAGACCGAAGCTGCACATAGTCTTCGCAGACTGATTAGAGTTGGGGTCTTCTGTGTCTGTTTTACGGTTACATATCACACATTAACATTTTTCATTTTCAAATGTTTTAACCACGTCGGATTATTGTACCGTCTGGTTTATCGTCCAAATAACGAAGGCAGTCAAGTGAATTGAACAAGCAAGCATGCTTGATGGATTCAGCTTATTTCCTGACGATATTCCTTTAGGGAGAGGCTGTGCAGATGCCAAAAGTGCAAGACCACTTTGCTTCGGTGGGATGATTCCTACAGAGATGAACCACTACTATACCCAGAAGAACGAGACTGACTGCCAAACTCCTTTGAGGTCAGCTGAACAACGCATTAGCTTGGAATTGCACAAGTTCGGAGTCACCCAGACATTCTAGTCCATGGACTGATTGAAGATAGCTTGATTTTGTGACACGCTGAGAGGCAAGCGAGGGTAGTATTGGATATGAAGAACAAAGGAAAGACAGTGAGACCGTCAGATGGAGGACAATCACCTAAGAAACTTTGTCTTGGTTGATTCTATATAAACCGTTTCATTGTCGCAAATAAACGGAAAACTGTCGTGTTAAGTAGCTGGGGTCATCCGGTCGTCCATGCTTGAGTAAGCGGGTTGGGATCGAACTAGAATCGAGACGACCGGCTGAAGGCGATGGAGACAGCAACAGCGATTTAAAAATAACTGCCATCACAGAATCTACCGAAACTCGTTCGTTTTCTGGGTCTTGCGCCGCCTCTCAACAAGGAGGGCGTAACTCAGCAAGGTTTGTGGTATAATTGATGTTGAGGTGTCTGGAGGGGCGACATATCGTGGTTGCCCAAACAGCAGGATTTTTGGCTTTAGAAACCCTAGCCGTGGCCTCCATCTCCAAGTCCTAACCTACAATCCTATGCGCATTAACGTAGCATGTATATTGTAGGAGAACACTGAATTGTAAAGTGCTTGTCGTGACATTTCGGTCCAAACTACGACTCATTATCAAGTGTAAATGGTAGTTCCAGATGTTCTGCAGTGTCAACTATCTCTCCGTTTTCCCATCGGCTGGATGACGTACTGTTTATCAATTTCACCTTCTCGATTAAATAATCTGGTTAACTTGAGTCTTTGAGGACACAGCGCTCCCAATTTCTGCTAGTCGTGAACGGTGATCAATCGATTGTAAGGCTACTTCGGTTTCGAGTAGACTGGTGCGTAGTTATTTCCGGATCTCACCTATTTACTGCTAGTTGTGTCGTTGCATTTGGATTGTCCTCAATCGTTCAATTCCCAAACAAGTATGGTAACTCCAATAAAATGAACCCATAAATCTATAGATTATGCAAAGTGGGAAAGGAACTGATGGTTACGTATTTCGTTGGCTCTGATTGTCCTGTGTAACGAATGAGTGTGATTGGCTGATTTAGATAAGAGCGTGTCAATGGCTGGTTGGTTTGCGAGATGGTGTGAAGAACAAGCAGTATGCTAGTACTCATTGGTAAATGTAATTACGAAATGGTGGACAACAGATTCACGTCTTGCCTGAACTTTTATGTGCAATATGCGGATCTGCCGTTGGTTAACGTCATCAAATCACTGAGCTGTGATTAATCGAACGATGACTAGGATGAAGATTTTCGATTCCCTAGCACTCTTAATCACACCTAGGCATGGAACGGCTTCAACTGTTCCGGTTTGGTCATGATGACCTACACTGTCCTTGTCATTGAACAGGGCAGATCGTAGTGTGCCGATGGGTTTTTGGGACACTTGATACCCTATGCATTTACTAGACTATCTGTAGTCCCCAATGTTGGTCGCATGTGCCCTTGCCGAGACGGGTACAAGATTTAATGATGGTCTTTGGCTATTGGTTCTTCATGAACAGTTTGAATGCTTCTTCCTTCTAAAATACTGATTTGGTGAATTAAATGCTCGCCCTGTGCAAAACGGTGCGAACATAGCGCCCCAGGTGGCCTTTTGGATAGTTGCGGCTGCAGTTCACCATTCGATCACTTGATGTCAGCTTTCGATAGACTGGTTCCTATGCTACTGCCGGCCTGTCTTGAGGTATACGATATTTATTTGTGGACCGTAATAAGGTCAGTTCAAAGAGTGATCTTGGTTTTCAAAGTCAAACCAACCGAACTTGAAAAATGAAATCTTAATAGATTGTGAAAACTTCACAAACCTGTTTAAGAGGGTCTTAATATCTATTTTAGCTTGTAACCACAACGATAGTCTTGCTTGTTCGACAGAAGCGCTTATTTCGTCAAATTCACTACCGTGATTACTGTTTAACAATTGGAATATTCGGCTCTAAGTGGCATTTAACAAGCGCTGTCGATCGTGTTCAGGAAAGTTATCATTTTGGAGGGATTGTGATTTGTATCAAAGCTGACTGTGGTGAATGTACGCACAAATCACGTGATACAGTCCGATACAACTTCACGCTGGTTTGCGTAGACAAGCAACCAATGGGGGCCGTGATGACATGCGGTCGTAAAATCCAAACAGTACGCGAAGGAGACTGGACGGAATGTAATCCAGCAATCGTAGTATTTTCAACTTTGTACATAAATCCATAAACTGTAAACATAACTCGAACTTTTCCATTCTGTTGTGGTCTTCTTGTTGACTTCATTCATATGGCTTGAGTCGAAGCCAATTCAGCACTTACTGATTAATCGTATCCCCTTGTTTCTGTGACCGACCAAAATCCATATACTAATTACAAGTCTGAACATGCCGAAGTAAATCAGTCGCTTACGTTTTTGTCGCGACAGTGAACTACTTTTAGCGAATTTCTTTGGTGTCACAACATAGTGAATAATGAATTAACTAAAAACATTACTCAATTTACCTTTTTTGTATCTAACCGTACCAAACAAAGCAAAGCCACCTTCAACATAATACTAAACAGCCCTAGGCAGGAAGTCAATTGCGTCCAAAAGTGGACAGTGAGTTACCTGTTTCTGTAAAATCTTAGGACAATTCGTTTCTCTAATCCCGAGAGAGAATATAACCAACAATTCATGCACAGTTGTCCCGGAAACGCTGTAATATAATTTAAATGTCTCAAGTTTTAGTGAATATACACGAAATTTGGATTGATAGCGAAATAAACCAGAGAATGCAGATATCCCGTGTGGCATTGGAAAATATGGAGCGCCTTAATTTGGCAAGGTTACATGATGCGTGGTGACCAGCAAAAAAGGCATTTTCAGCGGGAACATCTCCAAGAATATTACCTTACTTTCTTACATCGGCCCAAGTTGTTCACTCTGAATAAAATGGCAGAAATCTTTTCAGCAGATCAAGATATAGCGCACTATGGATAGCGTACAGTTTGTCGTTGTGGTTGCGGTCTATACCCCTAATGGTAAGAAAACAGAAAATAGTATTTTCCGAGAAAGGATCTCTATTTTGCATTCCACCAGCATTTAGTAAACATGTTTTCTCGAGTGAAGTTGTTTCCTTGCAACTTGACGTAAATCCGGTAAAAGCAAGCCTGCCTCTAGAGTACGGTTTACACAAAGGCATTACACGACATTGTCCAAGATAGGCTTGATATTCTGACGTCATAATTCTATAATCCACCCGCACCAGATATATTACCGTTAAGTTTCCAAAACGTCTTGATGTATAAGATAAAAGCAAGCTCATACTCGAGATGGTGGGTGACAATATCAAAATAACGAAAAACATTGCAAATTAGCGGCACGCCCATCGAGTACCGGCGTTTATGAAAGTTGCATCCATAACAATACATGTGGAAAATTGTTGTGAATAAATACCGATTCGTTCACCCTAGCGGGTTCGCAAAGCCTCATGGCTGCGATATGCAGATGGTGGTTAAGATGGAATATGGACTAAGTTTCCAGCAGATTTGCTCTTTGAGTAATAGTAAAACCTACGGCTTACCATCATAAAGCTGTCATTTACCATTGAACAATATATATATATATATATATATATATATATATAAATATATATATATATATATATATATATATATATATATATATATATATATATATATTTATCCAAGTTTGACAACGAGTCCTAGTTTGGATCGAAACGTCACGATAAACGTATTAACTCAGTGTACGCCTTTTCAACTCTAGCATATATATATATCCGATCAGAACATCTGGTTGATGACACCCAATAATAGGTAGATGCAATACTGCGGTGAACAATTAGTTAAGTACTAGTGACGACACCAGTATCAAAAAGTTTTCACCGTGCACACTTGAGATTTTCGTGGTTTTGTAAGATTTATCGGGACCAATTATCAAAAGGTAGGCCAGACGGCATTCGAACCACTGATTTGGTTCTGAGCCATGATTTTTAATTTCACTAGGAAAAGACAATCCAAATCTCTTGGACTCTAACAAGGAAGCATGAACAGAAACAAAATTATCTAAGCCAAGGCCTAGCTTGATTGGCTGACTGGTCCTCCCATCCTCGCCCAACAAGTGCAAAAAGAGCACGAAAAGATAGACGATGGGCAGGCATTCGTAAAACCTGTTCACGCTATCGAAGGCGATTTACAACGATCATCTTGATCAAAGGAAGACTATCGGTACCAAACACAAGATGACGCACCCAGTTATCACTCACCCGATGTTCCCACTGAATTACGAGCAATCCCTCGGAGAAAACAGTGGTCGAACATAGACAGCCACCGAGCATCTTAACACGGAGATTTCTGGCTTCGCAACTGTAAAGGAGAAATACAAGCACATGACATTGTAAACCCTCCCGCTGAGAGAAAGCGCGTGTCACGGCGGGGCTACAGGTTCGCAAAAGCTGTCCAGTCTTTTGCTATTCGTGATATGGCCACTTCAAAACCACCTACAGCTGTAATTAAACTTCCGAGGTAATACAAGCTGTTCGCTACCTCTGAGTGATCAACACAAATAGTGTTAGCCTCGAAAAAAGACCAGGCTCTTTGAAGGCGAAACGCATTTATTATGTCTGGATACCTCAGATGTGTCACAGAAGCCATTATGGAAGCTTCTGACTGGCAAACAACTACTTTCCGTCTTCGTTTGCTGAAGTAGCTTCACCGTGGGCTATGCAATCGGTCATGCAGATCCATATTTTCACCAGGCAACCGATTCTTCAAGAATGGAATTGATCTTATCGGTATCCGTTTGGCTGACTGGGTGTTAAGGTTCGGAAATTCATCCTGCGTATCTTGATGGGTGAGGGAGGCACGCAAGCCGTCGCATCAAACCAGTATGCAATCCGGTCGTGTTGATACTTGCTAAGAAAGGCTGGTTTTTGGTAATCCAAAGAATGGACTGTGATTTTAAATTCGAAAACGAAAGAAGTGTCTCTTTTCAATTAAGACGCACTCTTGAGTGGGTATCTCTTAAATAGGGTACACACACCGTCTCGGTATTGCTTAGGCTGTTAGTACTCTAGAGCGAAAATCCCACACAGTGAACAAATCATTCCGGTCCAGAAGTACCAAGAACGTCGTGCAGCTATTGAAATGAATAGGTGAACATCATAGTCCACATGCAGTCTTTTTGATTCACATTTTTGTAACGTAACACAAATGAACCTGTTGTTAATTCCAAACCGAGTTTGAGGTTGACACTGTTTGCTTAGATGGAGTTCCCTTTTGATAAGTTTCTTTACCAATTCCTTTCACGTATGACATGGTAGTTCATTTGTAAGGTAAATAAACATTATCGTAGCCCTCTAAGGAGGCTGTGGTTCATCTGCAATTAATGGATCACAATTTCTTTGATCAAACCTCTATTGGCATGACGGCGACTCTCAGGACAGACCAAAAATAGGCAGCAGATAGTTCGTATTCTCTCTCATTCCCAACTTGTTCATTAGAATTAGAGACGACCACAACGAGGCTTCTTATGAAAAGAACAGTATTAGTAATGTGATTAATTATGCACCGGAATTTAGTGCCCGAACACAGTCTATAATATCACCGATAAAAAGAATTGTAACCATCGATCTGATCTAATGGAACATAATTGTTCCGTTGAATGCAGACAGGAAGTTGATTTGGGATTTACATTTGCACGCATGCACTGCTATATGCAAACGGTGCTAAATGTACGGCTGCCCATAGTCCTGAATAGGGGGACTAAATCCATTTAGTCAAGGCAGATAAATTCAATACAAGACTGAGTGCAAAGTACTTTATGGCAAGATGCAATCTGTGTGCGTTGGCGTATGCATTAATTCACGTCTAATGGCAGACTAAATAGGTAATGAAAAGACTCAGACAATCCAGCGCGTGACCGACGGGAAGATAATACGAGGATAGTGGTTAAATAGAAAAACAGAAAAATGTTGACCGCTAGCAGATAAAACAGTATATTTGAGGAAGGAAGACATAGAGAAGCATGGCGGTAGACACCACTATAACTGACTGGCCAAAAGCGAGAATTAGTAGCACAAAAGAAGACCTACGAAGGAGGATATACAGTAGGTTCACGTGAAATTCTCCATGCCCGCGATTAGTCGCGTGAACTTTCGATCTGATTGAGTGGCGATTTCTAAGGTCATAATGACGATAACGGATGGAAAATCGGCTAGAATGCTAGCAAGCGCCTTCCCAGATGGGCGAAGTCACCAATCACAAAGATCCTGTAAGGAAAACATTGTGACTGACCGGGACATTGCTGGTTCAAATTTCACCGAAAATGTTTGGAGCCATATGCTATGCCGGTCAACTTATATGGAAGAGTTGTCAGTCTATCATGAACTGTGGTCTGATATCATCACCGAATGACAGAGACTATTGACCGAGAAGATCCGAGATTTTAGCAGTTGGGCATGAGTGGGTGTTTTGTCATGAGCAATTAGAAATGTCACTGTAATCGGTCGCCAAACAGTTATTATTATCGATTTTTCGAGAGAAAAAGCTAAAACCACTGTGCAATTCTTCAGGACATTACTCTAGATAAAAATGGTTTTTTTTTAAGATCAAGAATTCCAGTCCATTTGAGATCGTAATTTAGAGGCGTTACATGAAACAAGAAGACGAGGCTTCACGATCTGACGAACATGCAGTTGCCAGTGTTTCTGTTCACTACATCCCATGCTCCTAGTTACGTAAATCCCAATCCGAGGTATATCGAACTCATTCGGAACAGTCAAGTCGATCGGAAAACTGCATTTTCGAACGAACTTTCGGCGTCAAATCCTACCACAGGTTTGAATCAATCCTCACATCAACCTTGGCCCCCAGAATTTTGCACTATACCTGCCAACCCACTGAACATCGACTGTGCGACTCAGCCTTTAGAATAACTAGTCATGGATTGGGGTGCATGTTGATTATCTCATAATTTTCCATAAATATAGGTAAATTATAACCATATCCTAGTGATTTGGTTGTTAAAATTGCAAGTGTCACTGAATTTCATTGTTTGAGACTGCAAATCATGGATAGGTTGAGGACTGCAAAACGTATGTTGTTTACGAAAATTTATGAATTATAGTGAGCCGCACAATCGGACAACTTTCGGGTCGTGACATTCATAATTCAGCATTTTGAATTCAGAAGCACCACCTAGTTTGCGATTAAAACGGCAAAAGTTCCATTATCACACGAGGTGACATTCCAAATACTTCGGCAATGATAACGGAGCCATTCTGGTGTTAAGAATATTGTTCCTCTCGAAATTTCCCTCGTCGTCTGAGAGCTACTAGAAATAAGGAACTTTATGTTTGAGATCATGGTTAAATGGCTCGTGCTAAATTAAGGAGTTCGAACTGAATACTTCAGTATGAAGTTTGCGTGCCGCTTTTTGGTTTGATTATGCAAATGCAAAACTTAGTCAGTTCCAATTCATGTTGTTTCATCACTTTCTGTAATTCTATGTCAATCAAGAAATTTTTCCTAGAATCATTCTAGTGCTCACTACTTTTCCACGAAAGTAACCTTATGATTATAAACATACTGAATTTTGTTCTTTCCATTTGCTTTTTAATTAAAGAACATGACCCCCAAAATCACCCTTTAGATTCAGGCTATTGAAGCCTAGAAGAATGCGCGCAAAGTAGAAGAGATGCCGATTCCATTTTATTATTTCACTACGAACAATTTACGCAATACAGATCAAAGCACCGCACACATATGACCCGACGGACTTCGAGTTCGTCACCGGTGACTTGAGCGCCCAACTCGATCAGTTGGCGGGGGTGAATCCGCAAACAAGGGGCTGGATTTCTGTACCAGCCGATCGCACTAAGAGAGGTTGCCTTACCGAAGTTCGTTCCGATAACAGGCTGTTTCTGGTGGACATTAATTTTTCTCATAAAAAACGACGTCGGCTAACCTGGCGCCTCCCTTTGCCTCGACAACGATGAACTCAAGTTAATCGCATTGCCATTAGTCACCGGTGGCGTGGATCAATCGAAGATCATCGATCATTCTGGTCCACACCTGTGGATAAAAGCCATAATAAGCTTCGAGCTCTCGTTTGTTTGCGTTTAGTCCACGGTGATACCACTCGTCCAGAACAACTGATTCTAGACAATAAAAACCCACTACAAATCAAATCGGAACTCTCAATACAGCTATCGATTCAACAAAATTCCCAGAGTCCGAGCGAACACCGGGAGCGGATCGAAGATGCTTTTCACTAAGCGCCAAATGTCACACAGAATTCTTTGTCTCGCAAACCTTAGAAAAGATAAATATCCTCGATTGCAATTGCACTGTTAGATGCTCACGGATCCGGATGCAACACACAATGAGGCGCGTAGCTCCTTCAGATGTCAATGGTTCAGGAATTTCAGAAACGATCGGGAGCAGTGGTGGTTGGGAAAGTGCAAGCAAATGGAAAAGGCTGTGGTTATCGGTATAGTTGTAATCATCATCGACTGATCAAGGATACCGGTCTACGGAAGCTGAGTATAAACGAGGTGATTAAAGAACTCGACGACATACCTATTCACCTACAGCAGCGTCGGCTGGCACGTCGGGCAGAACATTTTAAGGAGCAGTTTAGTTGATCTACAATCACAGTGGGCCTTTCAGTTACGCCTGTAAGCGAATCAATGAAGGTGGATACCAGACCTCTAAGAGAAATGGAGCTGATCGGCGTGATAGATAAAGCAGCTGTATCGGACGGACTGCCGTCATCTTTCTTCAGGAACGGCAGCAAAGTGTTAACATCGGAGTTAACACCTATCAATCTGGGAAAGGAAATAAGTTCCTATGGACTGGTGTGAATCGGTGGTTGTGCCGATTGACAAGAAAGGCGACAAATTCTCCTGTGAAAACCACACCGGCATTAGTTTAGCAAGCATCGCATCCAAACTGCTCGTGGGCATCATACTCTACCGATTATCCAGCACTTGCGAAAGGTGTATGCATGAAAGTCAAGTAGGTTTCCGTCCCGGTCGGGGCTGTATCGAGCAAAAACCTTCACTTTGTGAAAGATCTTAAAACGTAGGCACAAATTCCGTGGAACCATGATTTGGAAGTGCATCTGATTGCATCCATCGTGCAGTTTTCAATGAAGGATATGCCAAAGAAATTCAATTTATTTATCCAATCTCTGTGTGCGAACAGCCGAAGCCAATTTCGCGCTTATGACGATGCTTCACCCGGATTGAGCACAAAAGTGGTGTCTGTTAGGATTGTCTTTTGCACTTATCTATTTTAACTACTAACTGAAATGATTAGGAAGATAGCCTAAGTCCCACGTGAAAATACCAGCAGTAATAGTTACTCAAACATGAACCCAACTGATTCTCAATATGCGGACACTTGTACTACTGAGTGAAGAACCAAGTACGCTGCAACTTCTTCTCGGTCACCTGAACGACAGTGTAGGTGTGGTTGTTGTGTTTCATACCTTCCAGGTGTAAACTGCCGTGTTAGGACTGGAATAGATTGGCTCGAAGCGGATCCTCGTCCTTGCAACGGAAGAACTGGGTGAAAGAAGCAGATTTAGTTGTTTGTAAAGCTGTACCTCACTTGGTGGTCGTACATCAAATGATATTTTCTCGAATACAGAAGATTCGATTGATGTTCGCTTATTTGAGGCATCTGTGGTGTCGGCTATCGCTTAAAGGTCGGGTATTCGCAACAGCAGTGAGGTCGGTATTGCTATACGGCCCCGACACATGGTCATTGGGAGCAGTAGATGCACAAAGACTTTCAGCGTTTGAACACCGTTGTCTTCGTGGTATTGGCAGAATAATGTAGGAGAATTTTGTCACTAACCTACAGGATAGATGCAGCTACTGGGTCCTAGGGTCCAGGCAATGAATCATAACCTGTGTCGCGCATGCTCATAGAACGCCTGGCTACTTGTACGCTGTTCTTCGAGGCAGATGATAGCTGGAGGATGGTTCGAGATGGCCAGTCGATGACAAAGGAATGAAGTATGAAACTTTTAACCAGTGGACTGGCTTGTGCAGGTCCAATTAGACTATTGGCTTTGAGGTCCACGAGACTCTCGAAGCAATTGTTAGAACCAATAGGTGATACGACTCAGTGCCGCAGTTAATGGTATTTGTGCCTTCGAAATCCTTCTTCTTCCGTATGGTTCGTCACCTCACTATTCTACAGCCGATCTTTCATTATTCTCCGTTGTTTTCCTGCTTGAGCACATGGTGCTGTGAGGTAGAAACAAAACCAGAGTACGTTGGTGTGTGAGTAATGGTTGCCTAAATTGAACTGAACCACATGAGTGGTTGTTTTATCCCAAGTTTGATGGTCACTATTGCCAGCTCTTCCATTACGTGCAGTGGGCGAAAACAGCTATTCAGCATTCTCGTCCTATTACATTCATGCATAAACATGTTATAAAAAGCCCTTTCTGATGTTAAAAGTAGGGTCCCGTAGTCGGAAACGTGAATTCGATATGGTTTGCATCCACACTCAGTTCTTTGTTACTCAATTAAAAAGTGGGAGAACAGGACAGGATATTCGGTAGGAAAGATGGTCGAACGTTAGAATTCCGCTTTATACACCATAATGAAATAATTTTAAATCTACGTTGATCAAGCACAAGTCACGATCGCAGTACAGCATTTTGCAACTGTCCAATATTTATCGAGAAAATCTTAACGAAACCATCATCGGCGGCGCTAGACAGTAATTGCTGATCTGACTGGATAATGGGTTCGAACTGCACTCGGCGAACACGTTTATTTTTCACATGACACAATTCCGGATTGAATAAGATCGGTTGGGACCAGACGACCCGTGCCACGGCTGGCGTCTGATCAGAGCGGGTGGGGTGGAGTAGAAACAATTGCAGCTGCCCGGATTCTAAACCAACTGCCATGAGGTAATCCCACTTTCCTGTCAAACCGATTATATCTAAAGCAGTCACTGCTTCCGGGCATGTATGACGGGATTCCAATGGAAGGTACGCCTCCGGAACAGTGAACTCCACCTCAGAGATGTTCCAGACCAGGATAAGTTTGTCGCGGGATCCGGTGAAAAAGTACCTTGAAACAACGAAAATTAAAAAGAAATAAAAATGAATCTCCAGAACGAAAGAATATTATTAATGAAGTCTACTAGAAATTTAAGTGAAGCCATAATGAGATGACATACAAAACACCAAGTTTTAATAATCTGTGAAAGGGAAGACAACTACACAATAAAAAAACGAACAACAGAGGCTGACATATGCAGACAGTATCACTGCGGGCGTTTAGATGAAATCATATTCCGGGTTCTTCGAGGAGTAATACATTAGTTACATCCGAACGCCAGGAGGTTTTACGTTTCGTGCCCATCGCACTACCAGGGCTCAAAGTGGCACGGGGATTAAAGGACCATTAACAAAAAAACACTCGGGTAGGGAGGCCACAAGCATAAATCGGACTGTCTACACCTACACTTATTCGCGATCGCAACAAAATATTGAAGTCATAGAACCAGACAACTGAGTCATCACGACAAATTACCAAGGTTGTTAACACATTCTAGGGAGCGCTCTATTGGAACTGACGGCTCCGGGATCTCCCAAGACATCTGCAACATTGCGCGGTGCCAAAAATTCGGTTTTGATTGATTAGCGCTCTAAATACGCAAAATAGGGACAAACAAGCAGGCCCGAGAACAACTTAAAAACTGAAATAAATAGCCAAACAGTATTCCAAACAGAGCAGTCAGGTAGACTATTTTTGATGTTTTTAAGCAAACTAACGATTCAGTTGATTTAGTTTTTTCAGTTAAACTCAACGTACAGGGATAAGGCGCATTCGCTCTGGCTGAACGCTTTAAATTTGACTTTCCCAGAAACATGTAGCGAGTTCAAGCGAAAACCGGTAGTTTCAATGGCGTTTGGTCGAGATATGTGTGTACATGTTAACGCGTTAACGCCGGCTTTACTGATTTGTTGACTATTGCCAGTTGCAATGCAGATCAACAGGCCTGCAGACCTGGGAAAAGACGACAATCAACGATTTGAGCTCCACTGCGTGTTTGCAATGTTAACAGAAGTGACCATATGCGCGGGATCACAGCGAATATTCAAAGAAAGTTAAAGATGCTTCGAAAACAGTGGCGGACACCACACAGAACTCTAGGTTACATGGACCTTGTAAACGATGGATATCGTCAAAGTCAGATGCCCTACAGACGACTACAGATCAGTCGCTCTAGATGACAAACAAAATGACAGGCATGAATTTCTGAGATGTCGGCTGACCGTAAGCCTTCGAAATGACCGCAACCAGAAAGGACTGCATCCGTCGGTGTAATGACAGATGCCAGGACACAGGCACACACGACTTTCACCTCCCTGAATCTGAAAGCGATGTTAGACGCAGACGATTGTGCAACTTAACCAGTGCTGACTCTTTCTGGAGAATATCACAGAAATTCATTTCTCTTTTCCAGTTGTTGTATGTGAATAGCCAAAGCCGAGTCCGTGCATACAGTGATATTTTATCAGAGTTTACTATGGGAAGTGGTGTTCATTAGGGTCGTCGAATTTCACTCTTCATCCTCAACTGCCTGAGAAGATTACGGAGATAGCTCTATCCACCTGTGAGAATGGTGACACTGAAACATTTTCAGTCAGTTAATTGTCTAACTTAGGATATGCGAATGAGATTGTGCTTTCCAGTGAAGGCCCGCATAAGTTGACAGGTGTATCTGACCAACTGAACGACAGTATAAGTAGGTTAGGAATGTATTCCGCACCGTCTAAGCTGAAAGAGCTCATGCAGATAATAACTGTACAAAAACTGAAGGTTGTTCTTCAGGGTGGAGTTTGGTGAATTTAATAAGTCTTGCTATTCGGTAACTGCCTTTCATCAGCTAGCGATATATCCCTCGAGGTATCCTCGCGAATACAGATTCGTGTGGTGATTACCGAATTGAGACGTTTTTGGAATCGATTAACAATTTTTACATGAACAGTAAGCTCAATTTCGCCATGCAGCTAAAAACACTGATGTTTGAGAGAGACGTGTAAAGGCCGTGGTGGGCAATGGTATCTCCATCGTATTGCTGGGACATGGGGAAATTTAGTAATTCAAAAGTGAAACGCATGGTATTACATCACAGGGCTCAACCGTTAGAAGCACTGAATTTGAATAGCATAAGGTTATTGGAACGTGTTGCACGTGGCCGCAGGCCGACTCCCTAGGTATACGCTGTTTTCTGAGGGAAGTAATGGTTAGAAATAGCAGAAAGATCAACCTGATTGGAACTGCAAATTAAGATCCATTTACATTTGAGCAGGATGATGATTAAGAAAGCCTTTCACTCTGATGTCTTCCATTTTCGACAGAGGACTGGCATCTACCGGCATTGTTTCACCTGCAGACAAAGGTGGAAGATGAACCACTGGATGGGGACCAGATGAACGGCTTCCTAAATTGTTGTCTATTAAGGAGCCATCCTGTTTCCTCGATCACCTCGCTCATACTTGGACTCCTTGGACCAGTCAGTATTCATTAGCAGTCGGCAAACATTGCAACTATTGTCGATAGCTGCAACCTTTTCCATTTCCTTACACTTCCGTATCCATCACTACTTAGGATCGTTTCTCAGGCTCCCAGTCAGCTGATCTCCCCGAGGTTTCCGCTTCTCATTATATGTGGCTTTCGAAGAGGAGTATGTGAGGCGTCCAACAGACTAGAAATGGAAGATTACCGTTTTTGAGGTCCGCATGGCTGAGATTACTGCATGGCAATTGCCTCTAAGTACAGAGTTTCTTTGATCTGCTTCCAGAGTTCGCTTGGATCCTGAGCATTTTGTTAGGATGACAAGCGCGCTGAAAACTGCGGTTGGCTCTGAAGCCAATAACTGCCATCCATAATCAGTTTTGTAGGACGCAGGATTTTCGTGCTGGTGTGGCCACAGACCAGGCGCAAACAAAAACGAATATGGACCAAAGCATGATCTGAGTCTGTAGGTGGGCCAAGATGACGAATAAAAAACACCGCATCAGTCGACTGCTACTGAAGCGCACAGAATCATCCAACCGAATAGAACACACGATTATTTATTAGGACCCAGTCTAACAGTACAACCTCGGCTCCCACGCTTACACCTCCCAACGCAGGCATGACCACTAATGCTCGAAACCGGATCACCTGACGCGCGGTGAGTAAGAGAATGAGATTTTATTTGGTTAAGGAAGAGTGATGACTAGAGTGGGATTCTGTATGCGCCATTCGAGGATACAGCACATATCTATCTTCAAAATTTTGAGAGTTCTGGCAAAAGATCATTGTTCTCCAATCTGGTTGGGCTTGGGGACATTGAAGACAACTAAATGAAATGAGAAATTGGGCTTAAATAATGCACGCGAACTATTTCTTCCCCTTCAGCTAACGCTGCAATCATATAAATCCATCGCACCGCAATCGTTCGCCACATATTGCATGGTCCTCATGGCAGAAGAACGGAAGTCAGTAAGACTCCTTGTACAACGAGCACTACAGATATTCGGGCCTAGTTAATGACACAAAACAGTGGATAGTTATCCTCATCGTCATCCGAGATCATCAATCGTGAAACATCCGATAACAACTAAACACAACTGGCTCCATTTAAACCCATATTACATACTACTGATCGGTAGATTTTAGCCTTCAGCGAAGCAATGCTAGTTAGATTGGGTACCCAACCGCTTGAACACAAACACAATAACAGAGACAGCGTTTGTCAAGGATGTACGTTTCACGTAGACGATAGCCGGAATGTCGACCAAACCGACCACCGGTCGATACCTCCCCGACATTGCACAGTTCCAACCCACCATCACGCAAACACCAGTCCACAAAGTTACAGAAAAGGTCCCGATGGTACACCCAATTTGCTGAATACCTTAACATTTAGTCTTCAGAGATTCCTCAACAGGCGCGACCCGGATTATCAAGAACGGATGCATCAACGGACATTCGTTTGAACCTAAATGGTTGCTGACTAGGAATCAGTGATACAGGCATCTCGTGCGTATGTCCATACGCACAGTCGAGTTGGAACAAGGGTGACCGCAGCCCACCGCTGCATAACAGCAGGTACTGGATTTTACCACTATGCTCGGTCATGCAGTTTGTAACGGAATATTATATAGCTCTCAAACTGCTTTACGTAAACGACTGAAGAACGCTATACGAAATGTTGAAATCTCGCAATATTGATCTTCTTTCTCTCCGATTCTATCCACTCTTTTCGGCTTCTCACACTGCGCAGAATGTTTTCTTTGAGAGCTCTACCGGGAGACCTAATGTTCTCACACTATGGCGATAACCAAGCTTGGGAACTCAGTAGGAACACACTCATCAATACCCATTCTCCTCGGAATAATTGAAAAAGAGAGAGATACGAACCACGCCTTGATCGTAGCATTGACAGGTACTTAGCCTCCCTTGACAAACAACGATAGACGATGGATAGATGTAAAGACACTGGGCGAAAGTAGCTGTTTGTCCCGTTGAAATTGTAAGTCAGATTCGAGTTGGTCGAGACCATCAGTTGGAAAACTGAATGGAAGAATAATTGATCCAAGCAGCTGGCCTTTGATTCAACTGCTCTCCTCTGTCTTGCATGCAGGTTCCTGTTAGAACGAAAGGCTTTGGTTGTGAATACATAATCACAGTTTTCTATGCTTAGACGGTTGAGACTCCCTAGCGAGTATCCTGTTCCACAGAACGCTCTTGAATAGCAAGTGACAAAAATAGCGATGCTGCAGTCGGGGTCGTCAGCTACATGATAATACGGAACCACGCTCGCC
>LUCM01006393.1:0-11089 GCA_008360955.1 Fasciolopsis buskii
GGTATGCGTACCCGATGCTCTCTTGTCCAAACATCCATATATATATATATATATATATATATATATAGAGAGAGAGAGAGAGAGAGAGAGAGAGAGAGTGAAAGAGAGAGAAACAGGCGGACAGTGCACAAAAACGAACCTAACTAGCGATCCCATTCAATCACTCATTCACGTTTGACAACGAGTCCTAGTTTGGATCGAAACGTCACGATAAACGTATTAACTCAGTGTACGCCTTCTCAACTCTAATATATATATATATATGACGTCATTTAAGTAGGTTTATTCAGTCAGTTATGCTTTATTCTAAATAAGTAGGACTTAGTCTGTATTTAAAACAAATAAAAGGTGTAACTCCTTACGTCATTATTAATAAAGATTTATCTCTAACTGTCCGTGGTCGAGTACTTTGTTCGCGGCATAAAATTCCTGTTTCTGTTTATCAACCAAACGCACGATTGTAAGTATTTGAACCGAACAAAACGCATGGGCCGTATCGAACATATCCATGTGCCGTGTGGTGCTTTGCATTATGAATGTCATAATACGAACGAAGCGGCGTTGTTGTTACTAGCGTTATAAAATTCACAATAGGAAATGGACGGTTATTCCGATATGTGAATGTTTAACGATCACTGGTGTTTGCGGAATTACTTCTGTTATCTATCATGTTTTCATGCAGTAGTAAAAAATATTTGCACGTCTTGCCAACAGAAGCAACAAATGGACAATTTAAAGGAGCTTGAATCACATGCGGATGAGGAAGAAAAGGCGATCAGGGAGAATATGAAGTCAGAAGAAATCAAAGAACGTCAGATTCTGGCAAGGCAGGAACATCTTCAAAGTTTACAAAAGCAAATAGATGAGTTGCACCAAAAAGAAGCTGAGGTATTTGTTTTCCTTTTTTATTTTGTCATTGTTCATTATGAATTTTCAGATGCAGTTTAGATGACAGTAAACAATTATGTAAAAGTTGGACTAAATCTAATAAATGCAAATCACTGACCACTGGTTGCTCTGTCGTGCAATGAAGTTCAGCCACCTTATGGGAGCCTGCCCGGCTAACGTAACAGCGAAGACGTTCGATTCGCAGTCTTTCGCTCTGGGCTCGTGTCCCAAGCAGATGTAGTGCATAGTCACTGTTAGTGATTTCTGCCAAGGATCAAAAGCTGTACAGTGATTCCACGGTTTTTTTTACGGTGAACTGAGCGTTCTGACCGCGTGATGAATAAATTCAGGGGCTGATGAATATGATTTGCCGTCTGCTACTGAAGAGTATTTCACCTTATGTGATCAGACTTACAGCTACCGCCGGTTGTGATGCATTCGAAAATTTTCCCTGTTAATATTTTTGGGTTCAGTTTTATGCGACGTATAATGAACTATCAGCAAATATCGTGGATTTTTCACAGGTTTCCTTTACTACATCTGTTTGTTGACTGCAGTAAAGCCAGTCAGATATGGGTAACCTTGATTTTCTAGAAAAACGCGTCTAAACGAGAAAAGTTCAGTCCTACCGGAGCGTGAAAATATCTCAAACCCTTTTGGAAGGGTATTGGGATTTACTGGAATAAAAGCTCGCTTGTCCAGTAGAGCCTAGTGTCTAATAATCATGGTTAATTTACAATAGGTATATTTTCGTTTAGCAAAGATTTTGATTTATATTCAAGATAGTCTTGCGTCAAGGTCATTAAAGCATGCTGCGTTAATCGCTTACGTTATTATCGTGGCACTGGAGCAGTGAAGGAGAAATGGTGAAATCTTTTGCTACCACAATGTTGGGGGTAATGAAGCGATTAAAAAACGTTGATCAGTTTATGCCTTGTAATCAAGCTCGTCTAGCGACTTAAACTAAACAAGACCACTATTTACATCATGCTAAACGACTGAGTTGCGTCAAGGGCGTGTCTTTCATACAGGAAATCAATCAAATCCGAAGGTGACCGCATAGTACTTATGTTCATGTTACAATTTTGCGGCAGAAGTTCTTTTTTCTAATCCCGACGCAGATTATTACCAGTATTTCATGCACCATTTTCCAGTTAAAGTTGAATAATACTTAAAGGCTCCATGTGATATGGAGTATGGATTAGTCGCGCAGTAAAACAGGGAGTGTAATTACCCTGCACAATAATAGAAATTGCTGTGCATCTTGATCTGGCGACCTGTCAATTTTGTTGTTTGACGCATGGCATCTGGTGACCTGAAAATCGCTTACAAATTGAACATTTCAGGAAGTGAATTTTTCGAAAAAGTTGTTCGTTTCTTTCGCTGTCCAATTTGTTCACTGTTATGCAAATAAAATGAGAAAAACCTTACATACTGATCAAAAAAGAGTGCACTATGGATAAGGGAAATTTTGTCATTATGGAGACAGAGATATTCCTTTGATGCCAAGATGGCAAACAATATAAAGAAACCACATTGTCTTCGAGAGAATCTCCGTTTTTCACTGCCAGATTTTGGTAAACTTTATCCCGACGTAAACCGAGTAAAGGCACCCTTGGGTCGAGCATAGGCTTCACATCAAATCACACCGCAGCCTGAATCTTGCTTGATCCTGTCTGAAGTATTTTTCATTATCCTGACGTGATAACTAAATGAAGTTGCTGATTAGTAGATAGTTACCTAAAAATACTGAAATTTCTTGGACTTTGAGGTAAAAACAATTTCATGCTAGATGTTCTGGACACCATATTAAAATTATCAAACGGTTACTGGATAGTGACGGGCCCATCGGTTGCCACTATTTACTGATGGGGGATTTCTGTCAATACAAACATCAAATTATTGTGAAAAAATCATCCTTTGTTTTTCCTGCCTTGCTCCTAATGTGTCATGGTTGGGATATACATGTGAAAGCTAAAATAGGATATCGACCAAATTTTCGGACAATTTGCTTGCTTGACAACACCAGAGCTTACGGCTTATTATCGCCAGTCCTTGCTGATTAAAAAGAATGCAAACTCATTTATTTGTTTCGTTTTGCTGTTGCGTACCGACATGGAAGGTGCTCATGTGATGGTTGTTGCATCAGTTTCGGCAAGACCTTTAGTTCGTATTAGGAAACCGCGGAAGGAATTAACAGAAGTTTTGTTCTTTCGCAAAATCTTGAAAGTTTGTATTCATTTGCTCATGGCCTCAAACGGTGCCAGAAATTTTAGGATAAAATTGTCGCACGGTAAATTTGGGGACTGTCGATCCAACTTCCTATACAGATCGTGGCTATCAGAAGGTAATTCTCTTAACAGTTGTGACGAAGCGCTCATTGATTCTCTTCTTGACATCACGTTGAATATCACGTCAGTTGGTTAATAAATCGACCAGATATCCGAACCGATATCTTAATTCACTATGGTGCCACAAAATTATTTCAAATAGCGTCCATTTTTGTCGTTCCTTGCAAGTAGATTCTTTGTGGCGCATGGATAGCCAACTGCCTGACCGTCAACTTTTGCGTGAACCATGTCTTCCACACAGCAATACGCTCATAAAAATCAACCTCCCGCGTATCGGGCTCAACAAAATTCCGGAGTTGGCTTGTCCAAACGTCAACCCACCAAAAGTATGAATTATTTATACGGGATATTGGAAAAGTGGTTCCACCATACTATATACGAATCCATTCCGTATAAATTTATGATAGGCAATAAGGAGTTGAGTCTAATCATTTTATTTGCATTTAGGAACCCCGAAATTGCAATATCATATCCTGAGTATGACTTTAAATTACATGGAAGCTGAATATCTGTCCTTCGGGGTGCGTTAAGTAGTTGCTTGACTTAAATTAGTTTAGTATCACAGTGACGCACTTAGTCGAAAGTGGTAAACTATTTCTGGTCGATGTAGGATTCTGAAGAAATGTTTCATTGGACGTTCCGTTACTGCTTTTGGACAGGATAAAGAGAGTCAGACGTTTGTTTTGCTACCTGAAGGAATGATGAAAGTATCATGTTGCACTATTTTGAAGTTCCTTACAAACATATTGCTGTCCCTTCCGTTAGTTTGACTAATGCATCATTTTTCTTTGGTTTAATTCTTGTTTACTCTTGACATTTGAGAACTAAGTGAGCTTCATTTCGGTAAAGGCATAATGAAGATTTATACTTTTCTATTGTTGTTTGAAGGCAAAAGAATTGGCAGAAGAAGAGAAAAAGCTAGCATGGAATCTTGATAAATTGGAAAATTTAGCTAAACAACAACAAGCCATTGAGGAGAAATGCAAGCGCGAACTCTACGGCAGAGCACTCCTAAGACAACATCAAACCGCTCTTCGGCGACGCTCGGCCGTTGTACAAGCAGAATTGGAGGCTGATCTTGATTGGTTGTCTGAAATAGCAAAGAACACTCAAATGGAGGAGCAGATGCGTATCAGCAATCGACAGCGTGAACGAGATATCTTGGCTGAAACACGTAAACGTATCGAGATGGAACTGGAAAAGGAAAGAAAGCAAGAAATAGAACTAGATGCAATACAATCGTGAGTATTCTCTTGCATGCAGTTATCCGTTGTCTTTTGATTGCTTGATTTCCGCCAGTTACAAAACGTTGTCGTTGACCGATCTAACCACAAAGTGTCGATTCACAAAGTTAACTGCTTAAAATCCTCTTGTACTTGCTATTTGGTCTTGGAATGAATAGACGAATTATCATGAGATCAAAATTTTGGAAGTTGAGATATGATATCTGCTTGTCACTG
The DNA here is from genome assembly GCA_008360955.1 of Fasciolopsis buskii. Classification (NCBI taxonomy): domain Eukaryota; kingdom Metazoa; phylum Platyhelminthes; class Trematoda; order Plagiorchiida; family Fasciolidae; genus Fasciolopsis; species Fasciolopsis buskii. The sequence goes on from LUCM01006393.1 coordinate 4,700, forward strand.
AGTTTCTCAAGGTCGTAGACCTAATCTCACAGAGATGGATTCTCGTGGTGCATACTATATGGAAGACGTTAAGATAACGAGCCATCCAATGCATGAAGAATGGTAAAACAGTGTGGACGTGTTTACTCAAATGACCATAGCGCTTGCGTCAAGCACCGAATCACAGGGCGTGGCACCCAAGAAGGGCAATGTGAAGAACACTGTCAACACTCTAGACCCTTAACAAAATTTCAGGAAATCGTTGAGTCATTTGATAATATAAGGCTTCACTGCCCACTCTTGGTCCGATCCCCATTTGGGGTACAGAACGGGCACTGCCGATAATGCCTAACAAGAATAAGACAGCTGTACACTTTTTCCACTGTTTTCAGTAGTGAAAACAGTGTTGGTATTGCATGGTGAACTTCTTACCGAAAAATTGACTCGCTATATCTGACATGTTCACTGGATCCTCTCTGATCCGGGTCATCCTGTCCCGCCTAAACAAGCAAGAAAATGCCAAATGACCTCAGGCACTCAAGGCGTTTCCTATTTATTGAACAAAATGGGACAACATGTGTAGACTTTCGGTAGGCATAGCCAGTCTGTGAGCGTAGGTCCTCGATTCAATCTTTCTCCTCTGGTTGACGCGCTCCTTGTGCGTTCAAATCATTCCATCCTGGCCGTGTTAATCCTATTGTATCACAGACCGATTAGTTCTGCCATATATGATCAAATTGCATGATGGAGCATGTTGATTGTCTTTGCCCATTATCTTTTTTTCTCGCCACTAGATTGGCTGATCAATTTTGTAGGCCAAGTTTGAACACACGTAACCAATTTGCCACTAGATTTTGGTCTGACAAACACACAACATCCTCGTTTCCAGTCCCGTATGGCGGCGTCAGACTTCGAAATAAGAACTTCACTGTGAACTTTACTCAGCTTCGTTAGCGGTTAACCACATTTCTAGGTGTTGTGTCTATATACAAATCGACAGCGCGGATTTAAATCACAAGAAATTCCAAATGATTTACGATTCAGAAATAGCATATATATATGCTACACAAGCTTGAATACAGGCATGGTGCCAACGCAACAAAATCTGAATAAAACTCCACTAAAGGGGACAAGCAAGAGGGAAAAATAATAAACCGTGACAAACCAAGCGTTTTTTTGTGTTTTCACCCTAAACATTTTGTGAAACTTTTGGTCGTCTTCGGCCACACAACATCCATGCTTCGGTTCTGAGCCGTATTTGTCATCGTCTCCAGCCAACTCATTCCTCATATCTTGGGCCCCAATCAAGAAGGCGGGAAGCAATAACAGAGACCAAAACCGACGCTAGATTTTTCATACCTCCACGCCATATCATTGATTGACCGTCACTCCACTTCTTCCAGCCTTGTCCAGCACGTGGGAAAGAGCACAAAATGTAGACCCGGGGAAGGCATACGCAACAAGTGTCCAACCCACCGAAGGCTATGTAGAGCGATTACCCCAGTCGGAGGGCAATTGTCTGCAGCCAACGCACGAAAACGCACCTCGTCACTGGTCACCCGATGTTCCCACCGGACACAAATGGTGCTTTGGAGACAGTGCAGTTGTTTCATCCATGTTAGGGATTATCAGCGGTGCGTATCCATCGCGCTGGAACTGGGGCACGGGCCGGGGACGAATGACTGTGAGTCGAACGCCACTGGGTTTTGGAGGTCACACAGTAAGTGAAAGACCTGCAGGTGAGAACAAACTTCCCGGTAGGAAGCGAAAGCGCTAAAAGAAATCTTGACAGTGACAGGTTGGATGTTAATGCTCTGTGAAGTATCATTACGAAAATCACAAGATCTACAGCTCCAATTTCTCGCAGGGTATCATGAAAAAAATTACTTGATCCATTGGAGAATCGTCGGAATATGTTTGCTCATCCTCCTGAGGAAATATGAAGGTCATTTTGACGATTGATTGAATTCTGGCCAGATGATACAAATATTTCAAATTGGTAAAAGTCGATCGTACCTCGTGTATGCACAACGGCGCTTTACTAGTTATAAAGCCACTCGGCGATAGGTAGCTACCCACGTAGCTGAACATATCTACTTCCTGAGCTTGGCTGACTTCCACTCGGACTCTACCTTCCATGCATAAACTTCGGATCATTCGATCACTTTCGTACTAGGCTATCATTAGACTCGAGAATCACTCTTATTAGAGCTCTATGTAGAATTATCCACCTACCCCACAAGAAAAACGGTTAGTCTAGTCTCGCTGCAACAGTTTGTACTTTGAAGGCGCAAATCGCATCTCATCCGTGGTCACATCGTTGTATTTTTCCAGGCAGTTTACTTGGATTTTTGATCAGAAGCATTGATGTTTTGAGTTAGATATTTATCGATAGCACTGTTCTCACGTGAAAACAGAGCTATTTCCATGGTATTTTGACTACAAATTTGCGGACAAAGAGTGTGAGACTAAAATCATGACGGACATAATTTTTGTGGTGCACTCTGGTGAAACAGTGCTGTAAGCGCGACTTCATCTTCGGCTATTCTTGTAGAGCAGTTAGCACATACTTCGTTGAGAGCAGTTCCAAAGGACCATAAGACTGGGTGAGTCGAATGTTCTTTCAAATCAACCAAGACGGAGATCGTAAGCTTACACAAGTCCGTCTGTCTTCTTAAATGCGCAATGAGTAGATGTGGTGAATACAACAGCGATCGGTTCAGATAACAACTTGGTTGTTGCGTGCACATTTTTAGTAAGTACTAAATGATTAACGGAAAACAACTTCCGTTAGTTTGGATGAGATATTTATCAAACTAATTCATCTATGATTTACGCAGGATGTCGAAAACCTTTCTCTTTTTCACAGTGCCCTTAGGAGTTTTTAACTTCTGTGCTAAAACATCTCGCCATCCTGGTACAGGGACAGCGCATCTGATTCACTATTTCTGTGCCTTTATAAACAAAAGAGATAAGGTAAGATAGAATATGTGATAGATAGCGAACCACGATAACATGTGCTGAACGAGTGGTAATATGGTTGCTCATCAACGATATGGATTGTAATGTTCCGGAAAATGTTTTGTTAAACAGTTTATCATGTGCACTTAAGGCAGCTGTCGTATACCAGACGAGTCGCAGTAAGAATGTGCTTTTATTCCGTGAACAACATTATGCGTAGCAATCTGCATTCTTCTAAAATTATTTTAAAGAATACAACTTCATCTGATAACCTTGATAACTCTTGCAATAACATGGGACCAGTCGCGTCGAAAGCCCCTTGGCCCTATTACATATATAACCTAGGTGCACTTTTTTATACTTTCAACAAGTAAATTCCAAGTACATATTTGTATTCCTGATTGGACAATATGAATGAAGGTGGAACGTTTTCTTTTGACGAAACTTCCGTTTGGTCCAACAATGTGTTTGAATATTTTACAATTTTCAAGGCATCTCTCACCAGAGAGAAGCATGAAATAATGTGTGAAATGCAACCATTGTGTCTACGTAATCCCAAGGGTATTCACTTGAACCAAACGTCTGACAAGTTTAAAAAGCAACAATAAAATGACTTCCCTTTGCCAGAAGGAAAGACACTGATGTTCAACATGAAATTTAGCCGACGTTTTGGTTGCCACGGTAACTTTCCTCAGAATAGTTTTCTCACTGGTTGTCGTTCGTGCATCACCCTATGGTATCCTGTGAACTGTTGCACTCCCTAGTCATTCAATGTCAAATAAAATGCACGTGACTTAACGCCAGCATTTCATCTTTCTTAAGTTTGGTCAACTTAAATTTTACTTGATATAGCATCCAAACTGACAAAGGTCCCGGAATTTTTGGAGGTCTCGCATTGACTGAGTTATCAGTCTCACAGCGTTCCAGTTAGTAACATGCTGTACCGCCAGTGCTGCCCCTTTCTTTAGGAATGTGAAAGGCAACGGGCTTCCCTTCAATAATGCATTCTTGTGACCACGGTGCTGGCACCGTTGTCCCCATGGAGGACTTGTGCGAAATGTATCCATGTGCTCAAAATACCGTGGGCGGAGCCGAGGTTCCAGGGATGCCATTGAGTGTCCTGTGTTTGTGTGGTCTAGAATGTCCAAGCTAAATGTGTACTTTCTAATCCTCGTAAGCTAATATTGACGAAGGTTTTGTAAGATTTTATCGGCTTTATGCTACTTCCGGCATATGGTTTTTATCATCGTGTCCTTCATTTCCCCATAATTTATTCACCCTGAAAAGGATTTAAAAGAGTAACGAACCAGTCAAACGAGAACATATCCAAGGATTCGAAAATCAGTCTGTCATCTTAAGGTTTACAACATATCCTCTCGTTTCATAACGAAGTTTTTTATTCTCAAATATCGCGTTTCTTATGATAAAGTTGATTGCTTAGTGGAGGTCAGAAAACCGTGTACACATGGAGGAAGTGCATTTTTCTCGGTTTTTGAATGTTAAGAATAATTTTCTACCAACAATAATTTAAAACAACTCAACTTATCGGAGGCTTAGTTTCTGCCCAAGATCTTTGGTTGTCCATCTCTCACCTCACCGTTTGGAATTATTGTTGATTTGAAAGGCATTTTTCAGTCTCTACTCAAAGATTACATGTGTCACGAAGGCCGGAAACCAGTTTTCCCCTCTACGTGTTAGTATGAATCCAACACTCGCAAACTAAGCTTTTGCCTAACAGCGCTACATATGACGATGTTGAGTCAGCTGGTTGATAATTTCCGGTTGAGTTAGATCGTGAAGTTAACTCAGTTCAGCTGGGTAACATTTTCAATTCAAGATTGAACCTTTGCAAAGCTTTAAAAGAAGCGCGGTCATGAGAGCTAGAATACCCATCGTGTAAATAACATTTATTATCTGTTGTTTGTCATCACCTTAATAAACTGCACATCGTTAACAAAAAGGTGGGCACGTGTCAGTAAATGGGCTAACGGATTTCACATTCAAATTTGTGTCCTCGCCTGTTCTCCCATCTGTTCCATGGATCATCGAACGCGATATTTTGATTGTAGTCATGAAGCTGCCAGATTGTGGTCCAGAAGAGAAGAAGAATGGCGAAAGGAGACGGAAGCGAGGCAAAAATTGCTTCAAGATGTAAGTAATGTAATACTGTTGTTCGATTTCCATTAGGCACGATCTGGCAATTAATTCCGAGTTCACCTTACACCAACTAATGTTTTCCATGGCATTACTGAAACCGATGTGAGTTGTTAAATTGCAACTGAAGCAATGTATAATAGAGTAATGAACAGTGTTCTAGGAGCGAACTAAGCGAACTCAGCTCGCGTGAAATGAATTCGGAATCCGTAACCACACATTACAGGAACGATTTAAACACAGTATTTCCCTTTTAAATCAATAATGCACCGCATACTAATCAACCCCTGAAGGCCACAACGCGGATGAAAAGTCTATGCACTGTTTTTCTAGGTTGCCCAGTGTGTGGGACGGAAAATGTTTCAAACTATCTATCTCTCCACAGCGACTCCGACAACTGGATTGAGTCACAGCAGGCGCGGAAAAGGTCAGCGGTTTTATGATATCGAAGCAACTGGCAGAACGCCAAGGGAATGAAAAGTCGTAACGAATTCATGAATGATCACATTATTTTACGAGCACGGAATTTCACTAATTTACATAATTCTACTTGAACAATAAGAACAGTGTAGCGTATCTGTTCACAAGTCATTTGCACACACATATCGCAGTTTGGTTTACGATTAGTTTCCGGCCTGTTCATGCATGCGACGCTAGTACGGTACCGTTGGCCCAACTAGCCAATTGGTCAGTCCAACATAACTCGTTCATGCGGATTCGGCTTTATTCTAAGCTGATCTTTACTACCCTTTAATATTAACAATTTTCTGTAATTTTCTTATTGTTGTCGGCCGGAACATAATTAGTCCATCACGGTAGCCCTCGGGAATATTTTCACCTCATTCGCCATGGGTATTTTTGAGTCTCGTAATAATAACTAAAGAGCGACAGTACTAGTATTCGCTGAATTAACTTTTGCCCGAGTACATTTCATGGAGACAAAAGTATTCGATCTCAGATGCTGGCCGGTAGAGCCAATCGAGCGTCAGATGGAGTGAGAGTCTCACGTCAGAACTTCTGCACGTTAATGGGCAAGCTTTTATCAGTTTATAAACAGTTATTATGGATGTTATTTACTTTTTGGCCATACGTGCATCTAGTGTCTGCTCTGTTTCCTTAGGTCTTGTGCAGTGGCAAGCCTTTCGGTCACAGTGCTGCTTGTAGCTTAAGCGTCGAACTACCGAGTGTAGAAACCTTGTGTCATAATCGAAACGCTATACTCCACTGGTTTACGGTAAAACGGGAATAGTTCGAACATTCAGCGGTTACCTACCTATCGTTCTGCATTTTCCTTAA
>LUCM01006393.1:20142-48575 GCA_008360955.1 Fasciolopsis buskii
CAGAAGATGTTAAGGCGATGGGATAAAGACGTTTTGCCAACGCAATAGAACCGCTAGATTTTGGGATGGGGGAAACAGTGACGGACCTCCAACAGTCAGGGACGGAAAACGAGATTAATGATGAGCCAATCAAAGAAGTAAATACATCGGTCAGCACCATGAGTTAAAAGAGCTGAGGACAGACTATCAGGATCAACCCATGTCGTAATTTTAGTGCTGCGGAGAAGGTCGAGCACCTCTTCTCTAGAAAATCTCGTAACTGTCGTATCATCACCCTGACCAAATATGACCGGGGTATAAGTGGAAGGATGGATGAAAGCACGATTGATGCTGTCGACATCCGCAGACGTTTTCGCATGTTTCTTCTTCCCACACAACTGTCGAATGCTTTGCCATAGGAATCGATTGTTTTTAGCACTCAGCAGTTGGCTGGCGAATGAAGTGTCGATGCCTTTGATTTCAGCTTTAAATAGGTTGAGTTATTACGAGATTTGTAGAAGTGTTCATTGCGCCTCCTTAGAGATTTCAGTTTCTGGTTGGAGATACGGCCATTTGAGACGAATAGTTTTTCTGATGGGCAGCAAATATCAAAGATTGCGTTGGCCATCTCTGTGAGAAGTTTGAAATTTTCATTGAGAGAAATAGATAGATGCTAGTGGAAGGGATTTCTGAAGAAGAATAGGGTTTTTGTGTGAAAGATTACGGAAGCGAACTCGGATTTGATTTGTTCTCCAGAAGGAATAGAAAGCTGACGTAGAGTATATCTCGGGCCTTAATAGAAGCAAACAATGATCGTTACTTGAAATAGGAGCACTCAGTTTCATGGAAAATAAATAGGAGGGGGGTTGGAAATAACTCTATCTGAAGTGGAACCACCTCAGGTGGGACAAACGCAGAGGTCAGTCAAATCAAACACAATTAGTATTACGGTAAATGCATGATTGAAATCGCCTACAATGATATGCAAATTATCCTCAAGAAGAGAAACAATAAACACTATAAATGAGTTGAAAAAGGATGCGGTATTTTGTTGCGAGCCAAAGGGGCAATGTATAAATTGGTTATGATAGTGCTGGTATGGCGAAAAAACCTAGGATGATACTGTCACGAAACAGTCAATTCCATTGAGATAGTACGTATAAGCAACTTCGGACTTGATGGACCAGAAGGAGTGTATGTATGTTGCCACATCCCCTCCAGTCTTCCTCATGTCCGAAACTCTGTCCCACCGATGGAGTCTGAAGCTGTCTATCGACCCCAATGAATCAGCGATGTCCGGGTTCCGCCACAATTCTCGTATGCAGATGATCCACGTGGGAACAAGGATCGGTGATTGAAGTGTGAGGGATAGGTCCGACATTTTTGTAGACAGCGGGCGAATGTTGGTACTCAACAATGCCGGAATGGACATCTTGGCTGAAAGGGAGCACTTAAGAGCTCCCTGCCAGCCAGCACGAGTGCCTCTTTTAGATTGACTAGATGCTCGATGGGGTGCAGAAATACGAGATCCCAATATATGTTGAGAAACTATACGTTTTTTAAGCAAAAGTAATTCCGAGCGATTGTAGCGTCGAACGGAGAACATAATCGAATCAAATATCCGACAACAAAATAACGAAATAGGATGTCACAGTATTTTAGCGTAGCTTGTTAAAGGGCGCGATTCAGCTCAGGTAAAAATTTGTTTCCATGCAAGTATATCTGCCAATCGGGTACACGTTCGTCAGGATTGATTGCAGTCAGTTGTCTTTTTACTTACTAGTGCTTTGTTTTGTGAAAACCACAAATTGCTGTTAGCCACACGCACTCCTATTACCTGACCACATCTAAATGATGTTTATGTTGCTCTCAATGCTGCCTCCTGGTTACTGAAATCATAACCCCAAGTAGAAACACTTCCTGTTGTTCTACTTTAGTTCTTGATTTGTGTACATTTTCCAAGCTACCCATCTCATTTGTTGAACTTCGGGTCGGGTTTGTGTCAGTTGATTGGTCAGCGACACAGGGGAAAGAGAAAACGTAACTCACACAAGAAGAAATTGTATGTGAATTTTTCATTTTTTGGCCACAATTTGCTGTGCTAGATTTTGTCTTTGTATGTATATCAGTTTGTCAGCAACGGCTTTAATAACGACAGCCGTATTGGGTACAAATATGCCAATATGTACCAGCTTTGTACGTCGGAAAACGGTCATTAGTTTGGTAAATTCCGAATTCGAAGCTCAAATTGTTGGATAGTTGTATTCGTTTGTACAATAGATATTGCTCATTTGACTCAGAAAATTCTAGTCGACCATAATCGTGGAAATCGATGTATATACGAACCTCCCGCACACATTCGCAGTGTTTGTAGAAGTGCGGTCCTTGATTTTTGCCTGGTCGTAGCCAACCAGTAGTAGTGTAACATTTGACAATGGCCAACGAATTCGCGAAATTGTTTAGGCTCTCCATCCAACAAGCGCCGAGTCCTGCTTTTTTTGAGAAATTTTTCTCGTCGAGCATAAACCCCAAGGGTTTCGTAAATGAACAATATACGTTCCATGGCTTCGGCTTTTGCACGCAACCAGACGGTTTCTCTTTCTCTGTCGGGTGCTATCCGCGCTCTCACCCGAGCGCTTCTCACGGGAACTCTCCTATTTTTTTTTACTAGAAAAATTGGCCAACATTTTGCTGGTTTGTACAGAATTCTTCTTATACTCTCTTTAGACGTAATTTGTGTTTCAGTGGTGACCGTGGATAGAACACTCAGCCTTCCCGTGGGATTGTTGTCCGCTGGAGATTTGTCAGACATTTTCACAATACAGTCCACTTTGCTGATATGGTCAAATGAACTGGTGTATAGCCATATTGATTTCATGAGATTCGAATTTCTCTTACCACTGATTCTCAGAGAAATCATGCAGAATCACCTTGTATAAATATATCGGTTATGTCCCAATGTTTCCTGGATTGACGTGGAAACAAATAGTGACAATTATTTGTCCTCATTTCCGCCTGTTATTGTTGGCGCGTGTTTGTTTGAAGTCTTTTGATAATATGGAAAGAAAATGCCTACCGGGAGATCCAAGCATGAAATTTGCTGATGTCAAGTTACGTTCAGCAGTCATATACCTGTGAGAAATGGACATGATAGCAAAAACAGATGAACCAGACAGGGATTTTGGTAAACACATTGAGGCAAAAATCCATGAAATTAGAGTAACGCGATTAGCATCTTGATCGGCTTCTTGCCTGCATTTGAAAGATATGGGTGCGCAAAATTTGTTCGCATAAACCGATTCCCAATCCGTTGCCTAATGCCTGGCAGAAATGACTGGAGGAAAAAGTGAACAAGTGATTGAATAAAAAATAAAGATGCTATACTGCACTCCCGCCTACAGTAGAAAGACTACCGTAAAGGACGTGAATGCCGGTGGTGAGTGCACACAAGGGATTTGGTTTGGGACAGAGGAAGTATTCGTTTGGTTATCCGCTTCTGGTATCACTCTCCCAGCGATAGTGTGCTAGCGGTTCTACTGGCACCAATTTATAGGTCCCGATGTACTTAGTCTTCAAGAACGAAAGTTAGTTATTCATCAGGTTTTAACGGAGACAACTGACTGACAACACATCCTCCTAAGACATCCAGATTGACAAACCGCATTTGAAGCAATCGGATGAGTGCGAATATGTGTGCACGCTTTCAGTGAAAACAGTTTTTCTCGAACTAATCGGATAAAGCGAACAGGATGATTAATACCACGCATACTGAAATGAAAGGGACTAATACTTTCGATTCTTGATATGGATGTGAGCATTGGCTAAACCTTTCGAAGACTCGGTTCGAAAACGACAATAGTGAAATAAAAATGAGAAAATATGAGTCTAATTCAAGGACGAAGGGTTGCGGTAGGTCTCGCTCACCTTTGATGCATCGCATTGGCCAACTGATCGTGCCAGTCACTGAACCATGATTTTCTCACAATCCTTGAGAAAAGAGCTGGGATGGACCATGGTAGTGCATCATGCGCACCAGTAGAGGGACGAAGTCTGTTCTGAAGTGAGAAGATAGGTGAAAAATGACGAACTGGTAATTGATAGGATCAGTTGGTCAATCATATGCGCCAAGGGCGAGCGAGACTTACCTTAGTTTTTGTTCCCAAATTAAACTTGTAGTTACTTGTTTTCATTACATTGTTTCCCACGTCATTGTTATTTTTTCTGAATCAAATCATGATGTGGTTTGGAACGCTACCTGATTTAATGAATGTCGATTATCAGTATTTTCACTAAGACATAAAGTCATTTACTTTGGAGACCGCAACCAGTTCTGTCAGCCAACGGAATTCGGAAGTGAAACGCTTTAATCTCAACCTAAATCTGTGAATTTATTCTGTGCCGGAACTTTCTCATTCATTATGTTCAAAGCGCATCACTAAACTTGGAAAAGAATATGACAAGCTGTGACAAGAAACTATGGTAAAATTCTGCATGAAATATGCGGATTGAATTGGAAATGTTTTATATGCACTCTTTCTATGATCGCGTATTAGGTTAACTCCCCTCGACACGTCACGGAATAACTTAAGCAGAACGAGCATTGGAAATATACCCATGTTCTTACTGTTTCCTAAACATGGTTCGGAAATGGAACAGTACACCAAAGAAATTCCAAAGTTTCTATGACTCGTCTGAAGGAACTGAATTCGGAGTGCTTTGCCACACTCACGGGAAAGGCCATATATTTATGTGAACATCCAAGTACTCAGCTTACCAGTAAAGAATTGTCATTGATAAATGATATCGTGCATTTTGAATGCACAAAAATACTTTCGTTCGGAATCGAATCCTGTAATCTCACATCACAGGGAGTACATGTGAATGCATCACAACCACAGTGATGAAGTCTACGTTTATCTGGTTTTATCTACAGACGCTTAAACAAGACTAGATGTACTGTGTAAAAGTTTAATATTAAGCAATGTCAATTTTGGGAAAGTTGAATGCCACGAGTAACCTTTTGCAAGACTAGTTTTCATGCAGGGTATGGCCGTGAAACACGTCTTCTCATGGTTAAGACGTGTGATTATGTGTGTACTGGGTACACTTGGAAGCTCCAGTGTGCAAGCATTATTTGGATACGTCAACATTCAAGTAGTTAAATGCGTGTTGAATTACTTATGCTTTGTCGCTCATCAAGCCGATATCATCAGTATACTAGAATTCGAAACTCTGTTCTCCTGGAGAAGATGCATTGGTTTGTCTGCTAAGCCGTGGAAAGCATTCATTTCGGTGAAAGGAAGTGGAGATCTAGAGCAACGTTGAAAAAGGCCAGCCACAAGCACCTAACCCGACTGCGATACAATGACGCAAATTCCTTTTATATTTTGTTTCCTTTATTAATGTTATCACAAATTGCATCGTTTTCAGAAAGGAGTCCGCAGCCAACAGAATGCTGCCAAGTGAGAAAGCAAACCAGCGGCTGGAGGAATCAAACCCCCAAACTTTAGGTTGGATCGCCGTGACATCGGCTACTTGATCATTGCCGGTCTCTTTGATGACCAGCATATCCTTCTCAGGTTCAGAATTCCTCAACAAATACTGCTATGATGCAGACCAATAGAGGGATTCGACTGCCACGCCTGTGTCTTGGAATACGATGATCATTGGGATCTGGAAATGTGACAGTGGTCTAACAGTTGCCGAAAGGTGACGATTGGGTTGATGCATTCAAGGCCAGTAAGAGACCAGTTCTGTTCATCAGGCGTGGTGTAAAACCTGTGAGGAATGACGGATGCGCACAACTTCGAAGCTTCTAAGAATAGAACAGCACCCCTACGATTAGCGCAGTCATTACGCGAGATATTTTTAAGGTGGGATAAATAGCCAATTCTGTTACCAGGGCGAGACCTGATGTGGATGGCATCATTTTTGCACTTAACCCCTCGACAGTTACTAACGAATAAGTTTAACTAGGCCCAAGCAAATGTGAAATTTACAACAGGGATAAAGTCGAACAGCAAAATATCACTCGTGAGGTAAACATTTATTAGGAAGCTCGTCAATAAACTAAGAGAACCACTTAGTCTTATGTTTCAGCCAAACCACATCACAATACCATCAGAGCTAGGTGGTTAAAAACGAAAACAAAGTGACGAAAATGGAGTTACAGTGACAGATCAGGCGTGGTCTGCGTTTACTGTGGTGTGATGTTTGGCGTGGGATATTGTTCAGAACCAGTGAAGATCTATGTTCAACAAAATAACCTGTGCGGAACCCAGACAGCTTGCTGTGAACACCTTTCCCTTGTGCTATTATTTTGAACAATCTTAGACATCCTTATCCTGATCAATAGGCTGCGCAGTAGGTCAGACTAGGGCAATAGTCTAAACTGTAAGAATTCCGAGTGATTGCACGCAAATTTCCGTTTTGGCCAACTTAGGAACTCCGCTACTGCACGAAAGCAGCGCAGCGTGTTCATTCTAACTATCTTGGTGTCACAGTGTAGATCCCTTAGAAATATCGTTTTATTTCAAATTATCTGATAGCCACTATCAGAAATCCCTAGGTTTTGACAGTTCTCACACCTGATGGATAAATTCCGACTGCTTCCTTCATGAACTATGAAAAGCGAATGTCCTGTTAACTCGTTCTGTAGTTGCCATGGTAAGCCAACTTAATGAGAAAACAAATTCCATGGAACATCGCAATCGATAAACGAGACTAAATTAAAGGCTTTTTAAATGATTTTTTTTCATTCTCAATCTTATGATGATCACTGCCGCCCTAAAATTTAAAGACAAAATTAACGTGATCAAATCACATTCATATTGCGTAGGAATTCGATCGTCATTGGACGGGTTACGGATGTCGACAAACATTGAGTAGTTCAGTGCTCGTAATAACGTTCCCCAAAAACAGGCAATTGTCCGAAAGTGAACCGAATCTTTGTTTCATTAACAATTCCATCCATTAATTAAATCTGTTATTCATTCATCTTTAATTGTCCCGACCTGGAGGAGAAATAGAGTGTCATATATTTCCTTGCGTTGACAAGAGAACTTCGAAATTACGTCCGACGTTGTAAAGTTAACTCTTCCCTGGTCTGTCAGACTGTGTTCGTTGTCAAGTCAAAAATGTCCCTGAAGGTTTGTTTTGAAGCGTAATGTCCCAGAGAAATTTAATTTCAAACTGATCGACACAGTGACACAGAGGTGCGAGATAGTTGGCGTAGGCCAATCGGGAGGCTTGGACAGCCCACGATCGGGCTTGAGCGTCGGGCCGGCACTCCAAGCCTAATCACAACCGGCCATGACAAACTGTTGGCAATCCCTCGTGTACAGTCGGACTGCGAGAGCGCGCATATATCTGCGGCCAGAGTTGATTGGGCCCCGGCCGGAAAGCAGCTTGGTTACCGATTTTATTGCATGATTCACAATGCGAAAAGCAGCGATTAGTTTGTGTATTTGGCACAGGGGCTTGACGGGCTGTGAATTTCCGAGATCAGTTGAAAACGGGAATACAAGTAAAAAGTATCCCAGTTTGATTATCAGCCCCGGGGACGTATACGATGATAATGACATGATCGAGAGGTTGAGAAGCCCGTGCGGCAAACACATCCCGCTTATATCGGGTAACTAGTATGCCTACCTTTAAAATAGAGTAATGCAGTGCCCGACTGTTTCGTTCCATTGTTCTCTTGGTCTTCTTCGGTATCAGAAGTGCATACCGTCTTAAGGCTTGAAATGAAATGTGACACGTGCGAATTAACTCTCTCTTTCTTGACTAATGTAATGACTGTGCGACCGTCCGACGATTAATCAGACGGAATTTATTCTGCAACTGTATGAAACTAGCAGAACGGGCCAGACAGCACCAATCACTATTTTAAAAGCTCACCGGTTTTTAAGCGACCAAGCCCATGCTCAGTCTCGACATTAAAATTTCTAACCTAATAACATCCCCGGCCTACAAGCAACATAACATGATCGAAACTCCTAAGTGCAACTCACCGGTAGTCCAGATTTTCAGGTTTAATTTGACGGGAAGCGCAAGTGCACTCTCTGCGCGGAAAAGCTGTGGATTTTTTACTGCAAACTGATAAGCCCACTAGTAATTTCCGGGCCTAGTGCTCTTCTACCTCGTGAATTTAACCGCGAACCGTATTTTCCACCACGGATTTAGGAAGTGCAAAAAGCGGACATAACACCTTAGATGCTTCGACCACTGATCGGGGGTCAAGTTGCTGTTACGATCCTTTCTACAATGTCTGCAGATTCCATCTTGCAATTGACAGAACAAGTCAATCATCTAACATCAAAAATAAATGTTATTCTCAAAAAAGTGAATCAGAAGTGTTCTCTGTCGTTCTCTCACACATTTAACAGACGTTCCGTTACCCTAACCAGTCATTTCTACTGCTGTTATCATCGGCGTTTTGGTACAAAGCGAAAACTGAAAAGCTAATCCGCAATGACGACCACTCTCATTGGCTCTAAACGTGATAGCTTATTCTACATTTCTTCAAAAAGAAGTGTTATCAAAAGCTACTGACACTTCGCGTAACGTTTTTACCCAAATCTCGGAATGGACTTCCTCTCCACTTTTTTCTTGCGGGTGACGTAAAACACCGTTTGTGCAAACTAAAGTTATCCATAATTGCATCCATTATCTGGGATTTATTCCAATGACACTTCATTCACCATTTTCTCTCATTTTGTAACTGTAACATAAATGTCTCCATCTGCAAACCCACACGGCGTTCAGAACCACACGTTTGATAAAAGCCCTCGAATGACACCATGCCAACGTGGGCTATTCCCAATGGACTTTCTCGGCCGAAACAGAATTTGAACACATGTCAAGACGGAGACTAATTCGCCCATCAAGCAGTTAATCAACATCCCCGTTCCACTTAGACACAAAAGCAATGGTGACTAGCGTCCTTGTAGTGATCACTGTACAATTAACAACGCAATGGTAATCCGGTGCTAAACAATCACAATTTATCTAACAGACTGCAGGGTAAAAGGATTCTCCATCTGATTCGGGGGAAATTACCACGTCTTTGTAGTACTGGAGGATATCAGAACGACTGCCATCACAACACCGTTTGGCCTGTACGAATTCCTTCGTATGCTTTTAGTTTGAACAATGCAGCTCGGATACTCCGTGGGCCAAATAATTCGTGGTATCACTCTCATCTTTCAGTATATGGATGACGTCCTCGTCGCCAGCACATACGAACAAGACAATCGCAAGTATCTCTGTCTCGTCTTTCACTGCTTCCAGGATTATGGCATTTCCATCAAAACCTCTGAGTGAACCACTGGTGCCCCAGCCGTCGAAGTATTTGGTCATGACCTTGACGGTGAAGGAATTCAACCCCAAACTGAGAAGAAACAGTGCTATTTGGGACTACCCAAAACCGCAGCCTTCCAATAGTCTCCGTCATACTTTGGTTATCATCAACTGCTATTTCTGATGCATATCCAATTTTTCGAGATCCTGTACGCACTCACTGAGCTTCTCAAAAATGATTCGCCTAAGTCTTCCATGACTCGGGAAGCTTAAAGCGCACTACCAAAAGCAAAGAATGTCTTATCGAAAGCGTTCATTCTTTGAGCACATAAACAGTAATGTTCTATGAACGAATTTCTCTGACACAGCCGTCGATGCAGAATTGCAGCCAACAACTAATGGAGTAGTGCAGCAACTGGTACACTGCAGTCAGCGCAGTCCATGTATACCAAATCTGGGCATGAACTTCTCGCAATACATGTTGCAGTAAAATACTTTCGGTGTTTTATCATATTCCATGATTTGATATACGGTAAGTTTCAGTAGTGACGGCCAGTCTCCGACAGAGATTTGACACCCCGGTTACACCTCCCAGTACACCATCTATATCAGATACATAAAACGGATTTGGTAATTTTGCGGCGGACACTGTCCCATCCAGGTTTGCATCATATACCTACTCCATTCCCATTCAGCTGCGAAGGTACAGAAATATGTTAAGGAACTAATTTGCGATTGGCAATCATCATCCGAAGATCCGCCACTTTTTGTTCCAGACGGTCTCAGCGCTTGTGACAAGTCCATGGAAAAACTCCGACTGTTCGATGTGACGCACGATTTTTAGATATATGAACTCCGTTCCGGAGAGCATAAACCTGTGAAACTGATCTCCGGGCGTTATGCATTTCCTAATACTACCAGAGAAGTTTGAGTTTTGAAATAAACTTGGATCCCATGTCGACGAAGCATGATTTACTGACATGCAATCTTCCCCCGTTTTCTTGAGTTTACTTAGACATTATTACTTCCCTGCCACCAGCCGATGGCTACCGTCTTCTTCTAACCTGGGCCGACCATATCACCCGGTTGTGCAACGGCCGGTCCCATAACTGGCATCCCCAGCAAAACAGATTCCGAAGCGGATATGGTATTGAGCAAGCCCTTGTAACTATACCGGGAGCTATCCTGTCATAATACCAGCGCCCTTGGTTTGTCCACGTTTTTCACTGAATTGCAGCTGTATATGAAAGCAATTAGGACCTATGCAACCCGTCACGCTTGCATTCCCAAAGGTGCAATCATATACACACACGATTTTGTTCGTTACGATTTCGTGAAACCGCCACTGCAATCGGCAAGCTGGGCCCATTCGAGGCTATCTCCTGTCACGTTGACAGGCCTGGTCACACAACCACTGTAAGTACTGTAAATTTCGAAGTACCATTTCTCGTCCCGGACTAGATGACTGGAGATCCCTTCTCAAAACAGCCGCTTCTGCACATATTGCTCGCAAATCCCTTAAGAATGGGGACCAAAACAGACATCTGACCCCGTTGTTCCGGCAGAAAGATTTCTAAACACGCCTGTTTCGCACCTAGTTAAATTAGTGCAGGCCTAGGCATGCATGCGATCAACGCGGTGGAGAGGGAGCACTATACGGCTTGCATTGATTTTTACACTTTTAATCTCATGCTCAGTCTCGATATTTGAATTTCTAACCTAATAGCGACGTGACATGGTAGAAGCACATACGTACACATCATCAGTTGTCAAGATTTCCGTCTTAATTTGGCGCCAAGCGCAAATACACTCTCAGTAGCTTTTTTAACAACACTGCCGAAGAGTTACTCTCCTCTAATAAAACAATGGCCTGTCCTTTCTCACTGAAATTTCGGAAAGGATGAGGTAGTTTGTGTTCACTTTTGGTGGTCGAAGAGACATCGCTGCTTACGATGTGACACTAAGGACGACGGGAAAAGTTATTTATTATCCACAAGTTCTTTGCCTTTCTGAATAGTAAATGACCAGTGCGTATAGAATGAACATTTGTGGCATTTGTACATTCAATGGTTGTTGGTTTGCATAGAACCTTTTTGCAAATAACATTTTGTTATCTTACGGGGCAAAAATATACGAATTTCTAGTTTACGAACCGAGTTACCGCTGCTCGTTTTTGATTTGCATTCTTACATAGTGCGAGACCTTGTGTTACCATTTGTTAGGTTCGCCATGTCGACCTTCTCACTTACTGAGCTCCGACTCACGAGGTCTCCTCTTTCCTACTTTGTAGATCCGACCATTTGCACCTCCTGGAGCAAGACTCCCAGCATAATACACGTACTACTATCAATCACTACCGCTCGACGAATTGGCTCGCCAATCCAAAGCTGAGAGGGACCACGGCTTTGCAGAAACAGTCGAAATGGAACGGAAGTTAAGAAACTGCTGTGGAGCCTGACTGTATGAGTAACTGGCGCTAAACCTGTTTTCGTCATTTCCACCCGTTCTGAGTTAGCTCTGATAGTTCCCCTAGAAAAAGCTGTCAACCATTTTTGCCGTTTACCGTTAGATCTATTACATGTTTCAAATACCTGGCTCTCGCTGCGAACATCAGTTAGCAGGCGTTTGTATATATCACCGATTAGGAAACCTGAGGCAAATGACGTTAACCAAGCACCAGTTTTATGGTCAGTTGTTTTCACGTTGCTTTCCGTTTCGTTCCTTCGTTCATCGGGTGCATAGCTGCCATTACAACATCGTTCGTGGTACATTTTTATGACTCTTGCAACCAAGCAGCACAAGAGACACTCGAGAACCCCCTGATTGTTAACCTTTTGTACACTCGCTTAACTGGCACACCGCAGTTCGGTCGTCCATTACATCTGTGCAGATGATTATATCGAAACTCTAAATTCCCGAAAAAACCTAAAAGAATAGGGATTTCGCTTACACGAAACCTTGCGGGCATGATATATGGCCAACCTCCAATCTACTGATTTAGGCGCTGGTCCTGTATCTACAACCCTGTTTTGTCTTTTTCTTTTTTTGGGGGGAAGGGGGTTTCTCAGGCGTATTTAACAATTTTGCAGTGATTTTTATTCATTACAATGTGGTTTTTCTGCTTCACTTGGCAACCCCGTTGTTTTAATCGGTTCCCATTCGTTTGGCGCGTTTACCGTGAGTGGTCGTTTGATGACAGCCACTAGTAGTGTTTGTTCATATATTCACTTAAAGGATGTGTGTGTGTGTGTGTGTGCGTGTGAATGTTAGTAACATTTATCTTCGTTTATTTTGGCCGATGTTGTTTGACTACTGTTTTATTTCGTGCTATCTAAAACACAGGATTTACACGACTATGTATTCGCGTACGACAAGACCACGGGCGGCCAACTGGAGAAGACTGCAAGAAATAAGGAAAAGAACTTTGCCTGATGTAACTCCCTCACCTAGCAGCCCCAATAGCACTACCAGCAGCAGTAATTGCTTTTAACTTCCCTAAAGTAAAAACTTATATCAGAACCAGAGAATAAGTCTCTCTTATATCAAGAATTTCCTTAGGCTGGCGTTTCACAAGAAACAGCGGGTCAAAACAAGGATTCTGACAATGAAGGCACGAGATGTTAGGACGAAGACTTCATATTCCAAGGCGAAGGTACCCATGGTTTATTTCCTCAAACAACTGGTTCAGACCGGGAATCATCGCGTGAAAATCACGACGAACCTTCTGTGCAGACATCCGATGCGCGAGCAATTACGAGGCAGTTTGTTATTCAAGGAGGGCTGATGGTCAAGGGAGTCAGCGCTCTGCTGTGGGGTTTTAGGATGCTAAAGCACGTCGTTTCTAAGGGCTCCAGGACTGCTCACAATACCGCGACAAACGCTAATAAGGAGTGTTATGGTGAATGGTATGTACATTTTGGACTTGACAAGAATATTCAGAGGGTCTTGGAGGATCCAACAGCATGCAACTTCAATGAAGTCCACTTGCAAATAATTATTGATGGTTTAACACAATTTTCTTTCCTGCAGTTAGGCCAAACTCATCCGTCTCCTTGATCGGATTATATTGTGTAAAATGCAATCCAGCGCATGTGAAGTCATATCTTGATGGCACTACGATGGAACTGCAAGGAAAATGGCCGATTTCTGAAAGTTATCCTACATAATTTATTGACAGGTGCACGGGTTGCCTTTCATTAAGCAGACGAATCTTCACAGTAGGTGCTTGGGCTGTTTTTGTTGCACAAAAAGATGACTTGGTGTCAGTCGCCGTCTGGTATTCTCGCCGAATAAGGAGTGAAAAAGAAACAATAAGAACTTTTGATCTCGAAAACAAAAAGAACACCATACGGGTTTGCAACCATTCGAGTTTCTTCAAGTAGACATGATAAATTCCTTTCCATTGGATTACATGCACGCAGTCTGCCTGGAGCTCATGAAACGCTCAATACGTATATGACATGCGGATGGAGTGACGATTTCAGTATCCGTAGGATAAAATTATCTGCGGATCTCTGACGAGAGGCTGTCGTCCATGTGACTTCCCACGAAAATGCCGGTCGTTTTCTGAAGCATATTTATGGAAAGCTTCCGCGTTTCACCAGTTTCTTTTATACCTGGGGCTAGTTGTGACCAAAGGCTTAATTCCATACAACGTGTTTGACAAATTTTGGAGATTTCAACGTTCACATTCATTGTTGGAAGCAAAAATTGATGTGCACTACCTTCAGCATATAAAGAAGAATTCATGGAATGCGGTGCGCTAATTCATTTCCTTGTACGGAGAAACAGAAGTGGTGTTGAACGTTCACAGTTGGATCCACCTGCCGGATGGCTTGGAAGTCTTGAGTCTTTTGGACAATTTTTCTTCGTTTACGACAGCGAACATTACTTTAGGCAATTGCGGAACACACAGGCAGACATTAACCAAATTCGAAATGAAATTACATGACAAGCAGCCATATTGTGTCTTTAAATTCAGTACGCTGAAACAGTGCAGATATTGTCCGTGAGTTTGCCAACTGTTACCATGCAACAGTACCAACTATGGTTATTAAAACTTGGAGAAGGGAATATCTACGAGAACTTGGTAAAAGATTGGCATGCCATTATTGCTTGCATCACTTGCAGTTTCTATGTCACATTGCAGACAACCAATCAGGCCGCTGTACATGAACCATCTTTAAAACAATCTTCTCGGAGGAAGTTCTGCTGTATTTGGAATGGCAGGTTTTCAAAGGGAAGATATAATATTGCAACAGTTAACTTTGCCCAGTGATAATTGATAATTCACTGTTCACTGTTTGCTGTCAAAGGTTGGCCCCGATCGCCCAATGCAGCTCATTACACTGAAGATACAAATAAGGATTCAGCACCCTGGGACTAAAGTAAGCGTACCTGAAAAATCTCGTCCTGTACTTATCCTCGATTTTACAGGTGAGTATTACAGTGGCCGACACAACACGGGAATATATGCGTTATTGCAGGCAATACAGCGTAAAATTATTTATGACTACGCATACATTTACGCATTCGTAAGGACATCTCTATCGGCACGTGTGTTCTCATATATATAGTTTACTTTATTCAAAGTGACCTGTACATTTCTATATATATATATATATATATATATATATATATATCGTGTGCTTCCGGGCAAGTTTTGTTCACTCATCCAAATACTACCAACTGCGTCTATATATACATATGTTTATTCTGGGGCATTCTGCCCTCGTTCCTAAGGTTGGCTCAGCCCAACTGACAAACAATTATCAACCAATCACAATTGTGGTTCTTCTGTGGACTCTTCGATGAACAGCTTCCATGCACACTCCTGATGCTACAGATTCCATTCTGGTCACAAATATCAATCAATTCGGAGTGTACAAGTATGTGGATGTTTGGACAAGAGAGCACCGGGTACGCATACGTGACGAGCGACAATAACCGCGAAACCGGTCGTGTGCTCCCGGGCAAATTTTGTTTACGCATCCAGATACTACTTCCTGCTTATATATATAGGGAATTGTTGATGTCAGGAGAGTGCATGGAAGCTCTTCGTCGAAGTGTCCACAGAATAACCACAATTGTGATTGGTTGATAATTGTTTGTCAGTTGGGCTGTGCCAACCTTAGGAACGAGGGCAGAATGCCCCAGAAAATACAAATGTGTATGTAGAAGTAGTGAGCAGTATTTTGTTTACGCATCCAGGTACTACTCACTGCTTCTACATATATATATATATATGACAGGTTAGAAAATGATATTCTTTCTCGTAGCGTAGGCGAAACAGGATGGCATTGGTTTGCTCGCTGAGCTGAGCAATTTGATTGCAGACGTTTCATCACCAATCGAGGTGACTTCGTTAGTGCTATGATGTTGTGGCGAGCCACAATAGCAGAGTCTAGGAGGGTTACATTTATTATACCAACAAAGTGAGTGGAAAACTATTCGATTTATACTAGTGACTTGGTATTCGGTTTTAGTCTTCAATCGTGCTCAGTTAATCTATATGAATTTATTTTAACAGTGCATCCTATTGACGTACAATAACAATTCTTTCCATTTTTAGGAGGAAAATGAAGAAAACAACGAAAACTGGCAGAACGAATCTGAATCCACACCCGTGTATGTTTATTTCATCACTAAATTTGTGCCCGACCTCTCTTATTTCCCCGTGTAAACTCGATGGATACTGAGAGTCATGGGGCATTAATTTTTCTGATTTTGCTGACGGCTGATAAGCGCGTCCCAATGTATTTTTATTGGTCAACATCTGCCGCACATGCCGTTTACGTTTTCAGAATACCGATTAACGGAAATGCGTGTTTGAGCTCTTAGGATAAAAGAACTAGCCAAGGTTATGCGTGCATGCTCGACTATTGTTTATGAGTGATCCGTAATCATTTGAGCGTGAGCATTTATTGACAATATAGTAGCATCACTGCGGACGCCAAGTGGATGTATCCAGGTTATGGGCACCGCCAGTATATCACTTAGGAATGGGGAATACTGTGAACATTAGCAGTGGAAATGACTGCCTCAAATAGGACAACTAATAAGCATGAGGTATATCGGCCCATTCAGTAGTCAGCCCTGACGGTCCTCTAGGTGTATCTTTTCATGTTTCACTAAGGTACACCCAGTAGTATACTCAATGTAAACAACGGGGCTGTTGGGGTACGCTCACAGGTACATTCGTGTTGCATGAGATTGCGCTAATGCAGTCCCTTTGAAAGAACAACCTGGAAACTTATAAAACCCGAAATCCCGTGAGCAAAAGTAGGAACTCGGTGGAATAAGACACTTTATCATGTTGTGGATACCGCTCCGCGGAAAAAGCAGGTAAATAAGGAATCATGATGAAAATTTGTGTTGCTTCTGGTGAAAAGCTGAACATCATTCTTTAGGTAAATTGTATGCTGCTAGAATCAAGACGTATCAACGCGTCCTGAAACAATTCATGAATCCAACGAAGTGCAGATATAAACCATTCCAAAATGTCTGTACACGTTAGTGATAAAAGCATGTTTTAAAAAATTCTTTCAGGCACAGACTAGCTGAATTCCAGCGAGTAAACTAACACGAGCGATTTGCCGTGCATTGTTAAACAGGTAAGCCTTCAAGACGAAAGATTGTGGATATAAGTCGGCATATTGCTCATCACACTGCTCTCCCAGTGCTTCATTTCCCTGGAGAGTTTTCTGACGCAGCTTTTTAATCCGCCTCAGTGCGTAAAGGTCATCCGCTAGAAAAAGCACATTTGCTAAAGCTATGGCTTTCATATCCAAGAAAGGGTCTTCCGGCAGTGGTTTAGGCATATAGCCACGCGGAGCCTTTTTCTTTTTAACCACTTTCAAACAACACAGTTTGCACTTTACCTCCTCATCTTCCATAATGCTATTATTTTCAATTTTCGCCACGAAGTGGCTGTGATCTGTAACCTATTATAAGGCTACAGTCTAATGTTCGAAACTCAGAAATCGATTAAATGAATCGCATTTAACTTGCAAGGGCGAATGGTAAAGTAGTTTCCTATTTTATCAGTTAATTATAGTTTTCGTTGAAGGGGTTATTCAGGGGTAATGCCATTTGGGCTGTTGGTATTAAAATGAATAAACGAACATGGATTTTGATGGATGTTCATTTCTGGCTCTCCAATAAATGGACTTTCGCAGAATTTGTATTCTCCATGCATACTGAGGTATTTCTGTAGAGATAGGAACGAAGAGTGAATATTTGATTCTCTGGACCAGTGTTATCGTTACGTATGAACGATCTTCGCAATTGTGTTTGAAGAAGGCATTCGAAACTGAAGGGGTGCCTACAGAAACGATTCAGGGGCTTCAGAATACTTCTAAAGAGCCACGAGCGACCTGATTTATCAGGATGGCTTTTAAATGGTGAAGTCGGTCCCGAAGTTCTGATGGGACACAATAGCACTGTTGAATAGAACTACCATATCGGTTTTCCAGGATGGCAACGGACGAGTGCATTGGTACCTTGTCATTTGCGAATTTCATTCTTGTCACTGTAATGAACTGCATTTACACCCTACTAAGTCAGGGTTCAAGGTTTTGAGTTAAGGGACTCGGTGCGGGTTCACAAAGAAATACTCCCTTAGTGACGTGGGAAGGCGCAGGCTGTAATCTTTTCAAGAACATCCAGCTCACTGCGTGAGAAAGCTTCTGATGGCTTCCGTGCTTCCGACTTTAAAATCACAAATGAGGCCACGAAACTGTGCTACTGAACGCATTTTTCCAACAGTGACATTTCTGTAAAGGAAGCCTTCAAAGATAAAGTATGCCAGACGATGACGATTAGATACCCATAGTCCCGTTTGGTCTTATCACTAACTCGTTAGATAATTCGAAATTTATGAGAGGTTGGGCCGGTGGACGTACAAAATTAAAATATGTGCAGTTACTCAAGCTAGAGGTATATTTAAAAATGAGAATATAGGAACTCGAAACCGACTTACTCTGGATTTAGTGAATGTACACAATGAACCCCAATATAAGAGTTGGTTCTAATAGTTTAGCTGTAACTCCGGTCTCTCGCTACACCCTACGTGCGTCCAGTGAAGGACGATTCTGTCGATCATGGTATTGTTGGCCTTATTCATTTTGCCTATCTATGCCTGATCCAACCAACTATGCTACTGGAAAGAAAATTATGACACATTGGTTTGCTTTTTGTGTCTTTGTGACGACGGTCAAACGGTCAGCATTGCGACATTTCGGCCTGAAGTTCACCGGTTCGAATTCATTCGGCGCCGATTAATTTCCCGACCTGGTAGTCTAAAACTGCTGAAACTAGCTCACTTTCTGGAAGCGATTACCCGGTTATTGAAAAGGGTAAAAAAAGATAAAAAGGTAAAATATGTCCACCATCTTAAGGAACAATGAAACCTAAATTTGCATCTTAGTCAACCCATGCATATACAACGGCATTGGTCGAACGAGTCACTATGTGGATTTTTGTTGTAACTGAATTGCACCTGAATTCTAGCTTTAGTATCCTAATCTCACCCTAGGCTTATGCTTTCATGTATGATTTGGTTGAATTTCTATCTGTTCCTTTCTGCTATGCTCTAGTTGTTTTCACTCGACTTTCCTTAGAATACCTCGTTATTGACGATGTGTTTGGGGAGGGTGTGATAGAGATGTTTACCGTTTTACCGTTAATCCATCGTGAATTCTACCGACTACATAAGCGGGTATATAAGATGAACAATATTTGCTAATTGATCTTATTCCGAGGCCAGCTAAGGAAATCTAAATGCAACCGGAAAGCAGATGTCAGGACAGGGGCCAGAGATATTACTGCACAAAGAATTTTAGTTTATCATTTCTCTGTTTCTTCCCTACATAATTGAGTTTCATATGGTGGCATCCCCACTACCGCGGGAAACACTGAGTCTAATAAATCTAAGACACCAGCTCCCGAACTGTAGGAAAGTGATTAAGATACTGCAGCGTCTAAGGCGTCAAGTGATGATAGGCTTTAAGAATGACCGTGAAATCTGACAGCTGAATGCATCTGAGAAAATGGAAGCAGCAATAGCCTCAGGTAACAGTTAAAGACTGTTTAAGCACATACGCCACGCTGGTGGGCGGCAAACTTCGGTTAATGAAATTGTCTGAGGCAGAGTCAGCAACTGATTAATGACAAATAGAAAAGACTAGACCGTTGGGTTAAGAATTTCGAGCAGCAGTTTAGCTGGCGGCACCCCAACACGGTTGGTCCGACGACAAAATCTGCCGATCCTTGGGAGGTGTCTCTTGACCCCCTAAGGAAATGGATGCAGAGGCGAATGTCACACTAGTGAAAATGACAAAAGCGGTCGATCCCGACGAACTCTTTCAGTTCTTTTCCAATTGGGTGGAGAAGTCCTGGAAAAAAAGCAATTACCTCCTTGCTCCATGGCATTTGAAAAGAACAGCGTATTCCGTTATCCTGAGATGAGTGACTGATTGTACCCATAATCAAGAAAGGCACAAAAAGTGACTACAGCAATCATCGCAGTATTAATCGAGTTTCAACAGTTATTAATGCCTTAGTTTCCATAATGCTGCGCAAATTGACACCAGTTCATGAGAGTAACATCCGCGAACAGCAGACAGGACTTTGTCCAGGTTGAGGCTTTATCAACCAGATTTCAACTCTTCCACAGTTACTCGAAACGCGCCACACTCACCGACAACCTACGATCGTAATCTTTCTCGACTTGAAAGGCGCGGTCGGCCCAATGGTTCGGACAGCGCTATCCAATGTTTTCCACTGGTGTAGTATGCCAGGGAAGTTCGTCAACCTGTTGCGAGCATAGCACTCGCGTGAGGATATACCGTGAACTAACAAGTTCATTCGAAACGACTAGCGGTGTTCGACACGGATGTTCCATCTCTCCGTTCTTGTTCGACTTCGTTATGGACGAAATAATGGAGGAGGAAGGGGTCGAACTGGAAAATGGGAAGAAGCTATGTGACCTGGCTTTCGCAGATGATGTCATCTGGCTGTTTGAATCCGCGGACCATGCACAACGTGCACTAGACAGACTCTCAAGGTCTTTAGCTCGGTTCGGCATGTGCTTTGCGTCTTCAAAGCGCAAAGTGCTGTGACGGGACTGGACGACAGTAGTCCGGAACGCGATACTGGATGGAGAGGAACTAACGATTGTGGACTGTTTCACTTTACTTGGTAGCTGCATGTCGAATGATGGTAGCATGGAAGTGGAGGTAAGCACGCCTCTCTCTACGGCTTGGGTAGCATACGCTGGACTGAAGCACTTGTGGCGTCGACCTGATATTTCACTGAAGTCATAAAACACTGCTTTCTATGCCTCAATGCACCCAATTCTGTTGTATGATTGCGGGGCATGGAGGTTGCGTGTGAGATATGTTATTCAGAGATAGAAAGCACACAAGATGCCACGAAGAATCGCGGTTCGATATGCAAGGGCAATGGATGATGAATCGTCATATTCATTATCCCAATCAAAGGCTCCTTTTTATGCCCGCACCAGTCGGATACAGCGGCAAGTTACTTTAGCTTGAACTGTTGAAATTTAAAATTGACATGTGGTGCACATCAGGAAAGCACGCACAAGAACCCACTTCCATAATCACCATTCGTAGTTCAGAAACAACCTCATTCTTTCGATTCGCTCTTAGCGTGTGCCGTGATCCGATTTCGAGCGCTCACGTCCGGCATAGTGTTTGGATTACACTGAACATGGGGGCTGAGTGCGCGCACTTATACAGGATTTCAGTCGACAGTTGTTTGTGTGCATTTCGATCACACGACTGAAGCGTCGTTGCATGCTTGATGTACGCGTAGACAGCAGCTCTCTTGAGGCCAAACATGACTTATACACAGACGCATCCCGAATAACTTTGATTTGGGAGTTCAACAGACGTTGTGGTCGTTGTTCATGCTTTTAACTTACAACTTGTTTACTTAGCGGAGACGGAGCGGCTACCCGGAATGCCCAGTCCTTGTCCCCGCGGATCGCAAAGACAACTGCAATCATGTCACCTATGTTTGTCTCGTGCTTAAGTTGTTTCTGGTGACAGCAAGCATTTCCCATAAGAAGCGACGTCAGTTCACCTGGCACCCTCCTGTCGATTCACGCATTGATCACACGGATACCGGTGGCCGGTGGGAAGCATCAATGGAATTAATGTCGACCATTCTGGTCTAAACTTGTGGACTCCGATCAGGTATTCATTGGTTCTTGCTTTCTTTTGCTCCTAGTCTGTGGTTGCACTAACACTTAAGCCAGTTGTACTCTACAGCTGACTTTAGACGTTAACTGCCAGCTTCAGTTGCGATCGCAACTTTCAGTGCGGTTATTATCACATTAAAATGCCTAGGACTCGAGCAAACACTGACAGCAGACCGAAGAAACCCTGCACTTAGCGGCAGATGGTACGCAGGATTCATTTCCATATAAAACTTAGAAACGTCAAAAAACGACCTCAGCTGCTCTGTTGGATACTCGCATATCTGTCCCCACGGTTGAAACATGCGAAGAGATGCTCAAGTCCCTAAGACGTCAGCTGAGCAAGAGCCTAGAAAATGAACTCGAGGAATGGTGGCTAAGGAAGTGCGAGAAAATAGAAAAACTGCAGCTACCTGGAGTAGTCGCAAGCCCTTACGGTCCGCTTAGTAATACTGGTCCGCAAATTCTGACCGTAAGCGGGGTGCTTAAGGAATCCAATAGCTCACGGATTCACTTACATGAAAATTAGCAGAACACGTTAGGTAACAGTTTAGTTGGCCCACGGCCATAATCAGCCATCCACTTGAGCTGCAAGTAAACCGGGCAAGTGAATATCAGGCAGGCATCTCAAGTGGAGGTCATCACTGAAATCCTAAAGGGCATAAAGCAGTTGGATTAGACAGACTGTTGAAATCTTTATTGAGGGACAGTGGTGAAGTGTCAACATCGAAATTAACAAACTTCCTGGGATCAGTATGTACAGGGGGCAATAGATTACTATGAGCTGATGTGAACCAAGGATTCTGAATATTTAGATGAAATTTGATAGCCCCCATGTAAAAATCGTATTACATCTAAGCAGCTCGCGAGCACTGCTCGTAGTTGACGCAGGCCTAAGAATCAAATCAATTTCCGACTAGACCAAACCTTCACTCTGAACATGGGAAAACCTTCCGCATGCGGATAACCTCTGATTTTATTGATTTGAAATCAGGATTCGACTCAGTCGATCCTGTAGTGCTGTGGCCCTGCCTTTTATTGAGGGGAGTGAGGGAGAAACCCATTTGGCTTTTCCAATCTCTGTATGCGAACAGTCGCAAAATGAGTTTGTGCTTGCAGCCATGTTCCACCAAAGTTCGTAACTAGAAATGATGTTCGCCAGCACTTCCTCTTTTAACCTTTTTCTCTAAACTTCGTCATCAAGATGGTCTTGGAAATAGCCCAGACAGGAGGTTGTCTGACTTCGAATATGCAGGTGAATTCGATATGATAAGTAGAGACCCAAGTAAGTTGCAGACTTTCTTCGACCGTCTGAACGGCAATACAGGCAGCTTTTGGAGTCATTTAGTAATTCCAAAGTGCAACATGCCGTTGTTAACCTTGGCTGCCTGGCAGCCGAACTTTGTTCATGCAGTGGAAGAATTGAAAGAAGCATGGAAGTTTTATTAGTTGAGGACTAAAATTTCAACTAGCGAGCGTACATCGGATTTTCGCACATACGGGAAGCTCGACTGGCATTCACTAGTTTGGGATAACTGCGTCTTCTGCGGGAAATCGGCTGTTGATCAATGGTCGAGTATACGCGGCAGTATTGAGGTCACTGATGCCCTATGCTCTGGAAGCATGGCTGTCAACGACAGAAGATATGTAAAAGCTTTCGGCGTTAGAGTAATTTTGTCTTCGCAATACTGGTAGAACATGACGGAAGAATTTCCCCATTGGTTAAAAAGTTAGTTTCAAGGTACTGGAGCAGAATCGATCGAGGTGTTCGAACACGTTTTGCGAGCCCACAGGAAGGCTGCCTCGTTATAATCTGTACTCTGAATCAGGCGACGGCAGGAGGTGGTTATTCGATTACGTGGGAACAGGTGTGGAAACCTTAATCAGTGGTCTCTCCGTGTAGATCCAGTTAGATTGTCATGTCAGGAGCTGCGGGACTCTACAAACCGACGGTTGGATACAATAAGCTATACGCCTTCCTTAACCGAAAGAGTACAATCCGTTCCAATAGACTCAGTAAATTTGCTCCCCAAACCAAAACGCAAATGGGATAAGGATTAACGATTTCTTGTATTTTAGCAAATACATTATCTATAATAACAATGCGTGAAAAAGAGATTCAATAAACAATGCCCATTTGGCAGTGGTCCGTTTCAGCCAGGCCGTAGACACCGGGAAACCACAGAAGCAAACCAAAATTTTCAAATGAAACTTCGAACTAAAGAAAAATAGTGTATCCGTCAGCCACGTACTCAATCGAGCAAACCGAAATTGCTGTGCGCTAGCGGTCCGTGGCCGTGCAAACCCGTGGCGGATAGGTACAACAACAACAACAACAACAGAAACTCCGAAACCAAAAATGGTCGGCGTCGACCAGGGCAAATAGGTTCATGAGAAGAGCAAAACAAATGAAAAAAACAGTGGAGAGGGTTATTTATATCACTAGCTATGTATCTTCTTTTAATGAATGCAGTCTTAATTGATCGCTTATTACGACACAACAGTGACCGTTACAGTTGATGATTCGCCCTAATGCCGCATCCCGTGGAGTTCTTCGATTGGAAATCATCCATCTTCTGTACATAGACTCCACTTATTATTTCGCAATCAATCCTGTACTGTTCCTCGTTCTCGTTCTCTCTGTTAAGCGGACGGTGCTGACATGTTGTAGCCAAGTGCAGGGCACGTAAGTACAAAACTGATGATTGCAAATTCTGACCGAAAGTGCACTGTTTTAGACTTCAACGCTCAGAAGAGAATCTGTGATGAAACCAAGGGCAAAGACGGGATGTGGTTTCCGCAGCAGTGCCTGAAGTAGAGATTCAGAATTTCTCTCACATCAACTTGGAATAATTCTTACTATATGATGTACGTGGCGGAGAAACTGCATCGAAAATATGTGGTGCGACAATAACATTTCGGATGTATATGTAATTTAGTGAATAAAGGTCCCCAGCATGGGGTTCAGTTTTCAGTTTTTGCTTTCACTAACCTTGCACTACCATGCCGTACCCTTGGTTGCTAATTCAGCGCCGCCTAATCAAAGTGAAAAAAACGAAAATTTGTGAAAGATCAAATTCGGTGTAATAGGACGAGCAACGTTGCAGACGGGTGATTCTAAATGCAAGGCCTGAACCTACTGAGGCGCTGAGGTGTATTACCTTTTGTCTCTAGCCACCGCTTGAGGGAATTTCGTGGACTCCAACCCACGATAGGTTCTACAATGCATTAAAGCCCACGTGAACGAGAACTATCTTCAGCGCCTAGTAGAAATTACATTAGTCGATCGATTATCGGGGAGCCATCATTCCGTACCGGGGAAAAGCGAAGAATCAACCTAAGAAGATGTATTTAAAACCAGAGTCAGAATAAGCCGGCCGACTTCGAACCGCTTGATCCAGTTTGTTAAGGTTACATGTCGATGAAACAAATTATAATACATTATGCTACAAAACCAATGGAAGATCCTAGTTCGGGAGAAGGAGGATTGTAATCAGGTTTTTTGTTAAGCAAAGACATAAATATTTGCATCACCGTGAAAATAATTGGCTCATACTCCTTCAAGTTCTGTAAGCATACTCAGAGAAGCTTGACGATCAACAGTCAGAAAGAAATGTCATATTCATTTTTAACACTGCCGTGGTCCATAGTAGAGCACTTGTGCTCAGGTAAGCAACTTCCGTAAGACGAAATATTGGCCGCTGAACAGTCGATTTCTCAACCTACTCGGGGAAATCTTCAGCAAACTCAAAAAGACGAATTTAATTGTAACTTACTTCTCGGTTTTCAGCACACTAGGAATTGGTGTGCTAAGTAGGTACGTTTGGTTGCCAACTTTTTTGAACTGCTCACAGTTGGAATTTACCGGGAAGCACCTATATCGTCGTTCCGTAGACCGAGCTTCAAGGTGACAATGTTAGCTTAATTTTCATGAAAGGAAGGTGTATAGGGGGAAAATCAGCCCCTAATGATAACTTCCGATTTTGACTCTTTATAATAAATATTCATAGTCTGAAAACACTATAGGATTGTTTGATTGGAAGTCCAATGTTATTTTTGTGAGAAGACGCCGAGAGCAGATAGAAATGTCGGGACTTGTAATTCACCGGATTTTGTTGTTTCTGATTGCAGACCTTCGAAGCCATGCATAAAACAGAACGCAAAAGAAGAACGAAACAACAACCGGGCTAGCAAACTGACCGCATCCTGATGTCTTTCCAATTCCTATTTCTTTCGCAGTCCTTAATCCATGGCGGGGAAAGAATAGCTTGAAGATCAGCATTCAGTGGACCAGGAAGGCTCTTTAGAAGAAGTGCTTGAATTTACGGAGGACAGGACCTTGGATGCCCCCGAGAAAAATAAGTCCTTGCCTTTGTCACGACATACCGTGATTTCTGTCTATCTTTGGCTGATGCATACATGTTGTAATTGGCTACAACGACCACTAATCGGTGTTGCATCATTCTCGGAGTTGTTTCTCCCTTATTCCCTATACCTACTTAAAATTCACGACTCATTCTTAGTTTTTTGTAGACATTCTACTTTTTTGAAACTGCTTACGTATTAGTGATTTCCTAATATCACTATAAAACTGTCAGAGACTTGATGTCCAACGCTGAGAATAATTATATACAGATGGAAAATTGTGGGTAAGGAATGAATAACGACTGGGAATCTTGCTAACTGATACGATCCAGATAAGATTGCCCATGCGAGTATGGTGAGTCAGCCGTGGACAAAGGATGGTTTTCAATTGGATTAGCTTTACCCAAAAAGGAGAAAAAAAGGATTACGGGACAGCTACAATCTGGGTTATTATTTACTGAGAGGACTTCACTGGTAAGATAACGGACGGAAACACTGTCAAGCATCAATCGCGATTACGGTAGATGAACGAATTCCGACGTAATAAGCTTGAGTCAGGACAGGAACCAAAAAACAAAAAAAAGCTGAACATGAGAATTACTTGCACGTCTAGGTTAATGATACACAAAATGCAGCCCTATGGACCATGAGGTACTTAGGTCACAAGAATCGCAAGCATCACACAATAAATAAAAGATTCATATTCTAAAACAAGACGGTTGGATGGACCCCATCGCATTACCGAAAATCCGTCGCATATCAACAGTGATTTTCCTTAGAACGAAGAGCATATAATGTCACAGTTCGTCGTATTCTACTCTACGGTTGCGAGATTCGGCCTGTGTGTGTCGAGGTTACCCGGGAACTTTCTGTGTTCGACCACCGATTTGTCCGAAGCATTACTCATGTATGGTGTGAACATCGAGTGAGTAATGACGAGGTGCGTTGTTGTGTGTTGCGTGAAGACAGCTGACCTCTGACTGTGACAACCGCTCTACGTCGACTTCGGTGACTTGGACACGTATTGTGTATGCCTGCCCATCGTCTACCTTTTCGTGCTCTTTTCGCACGTGCTGGACAAGGCTGAAATAAACGACGTGGCGGCCAGGCAATGACATGACATGGAGGTATGAAGAAGCTAACTTCGGCTTTGGCCTCGGTTGATGCTTCTCGTCTTCCTGGTTGGGATCCAAGAGATAAGGATTGTTATTAGTTGGAAACGCTGAGAGATATGGCTCCGAACCGAAGTCAGTGGCGCCAGTGGTATATGGTATGTGTGTAGAACACATCCTCTGAAAAATAATCCAAAAACAACGAAAATCGCGAAATGTGTAAGGTGGAAACATAAAAATACAGTTGGTTTTAATGGTTTATTATGTTCTCCATTCGTTTGTCTCCCTTGTGCAGTTCCATTTACATGTAGTTGCGTTGGGACCAGGGATGACTTCTCTGCAGGTTTACCCAATACGACCAACGCTTTCCATATGACAGCTTGATTACTTGGTACATTTTAGTTGTAGGAAGTTGAATGTTTTCGTGAGATAATTTCCCATCGTGATATTTCATCGGCTCAACGAACATGTGCTTCCATGGTTTCTTTATGGTGAGTTATCTCATGAAAACAATCAGGGGTAGTTTATGCCATTCCGTGCCTCGGATGCGACAGCAATATATCGGTGAGACAGACAAACAATTACGTACACGCTTGTACGAACAGCTTAGCCCCACGATGCGCTGACCCACACTCGCAGATATAGAACCACTGTGCACAAAATGGTCCATGATGGTCAACTATTGAACAGCGCAAAGGTATTCAGCCGGGAAAACAGAAATGGGGAGCAACTGCTGCTCGAAACCATCCACTCGAATGACTTCTTCGATCGGCATGTCAAGAATGACAAACATTACGTCATCTTAAAAAGACCCCGATGCAGAATCACTCACACACGTTTGAC
This sequence comes from Fasciolopsis buskii, assembly GCA_008360955.1. Taxonomy (NCBI): domain Eukaryota; kingdom Metazoa; phylum Platyhelminthes; class Trematoda; order Plagiorchiida; family Fasciolidae; genus Fasciolopsis; species Fasciolopsis buskii. Next base: position 47,965 of record LUCM01006393.1, read on the forward strand.
AATGAGTCCTTTTTTTGGATCGAAACGTCACGATAAACGTATTGACTCAGTGTACGCCTTCTCAACTCTTATATATATATATTAATATATATATATATTTCTCACCAGAATCGAATCTGTAGCAAGAGGAGTGTGCATGGAAGCTCTTGTCGTCGAACGAGTTCCACAGAAGAATTCACAACTGTGATTCGTTGATAATTGTTTGTCAGTTTGGGCTGAGCCAACCTTTTAGGAACGATGGCCAGAATGCCCCAGAAATATACGTATTGTATATATTAGAAGCAGGAAGTAGTTATCTGGATGCGTAAACAAAATTTGCCCGGGCGCACACGACGGTTTCTGCGGTTATTGTCGCTCGTCAGGTATGCGTCCGTGGACTCTTCGACGAAGAGTCTCCAGTGCACACTTGTGCTGTCCGGTTACAAAATTGCATCCTGGGAAGACACCACTTCGGGGTGTCCAGTATAAGGGATGCTTGAATAATGAGAGTACCCCGAGTAGCATACCTTGACGATCGACAATAACCGCGAAACCGGTCGTGTGCTCCCGGGCAAAAATTTTGTTTACTCATCCAGATACCACTTATAATTAATATGCGGCTATTTATGTAT